>CAJVGC010000394.1:0-22181 GCA_910822075.1 Senecio squalidus
GAGAGAGAGAGAGAGAGAGAGAGAGAGAGAGAGAGAATATTAAAAAATTATTTATAACATTAGAATTTCTGTATTATCGTTTATTTTAAGCATATTTCAAAATTTAACAAAGGAAGTTTTGTTGTACATAAAAAAATTTGGTAGTTTTATTGTTGTGCATCAAATTTGAATATTTATTATAAAAAAAACCATGAATTTGATTCAGAATTCATAAAGGACATATATTTTGATGCATATCAAAATTTGATTTTTTTTTTACACTTTGTTATAATTGAGTAAATAAATATAATAAAAAATTACACATTTCATAAATTATTTTTTTATTTTTTTTTACCTATTTTTTTTTCCTAGATCTGCAACACTCTCCGATCAACTTTCCGACCATCATATTCCGGCTTATCTTCGACAACATCACCACACTTTCCTTCTCCACCGCCATCGCCATAGCTAAGACATCACTTCCAAATTCATGATGTTTACGATATCCCAACCATAATCTTCGAACGACGAACCGCTTATTTCTTGTAATTTCAGTTCATAAATGAAGCGATATAACAATCAGTTTTTATATATAAAAATCAAACAACCATTCTCTGCTCAAATTCACCAACTGAAACTTCTTCATTTCCTTTAGCAACATTATTTTATTAATGAAAAACAACTTTTGTGCTTTATTAATTTTAAGATAATTGATAAAATGAATGTTCCTGATGTTCAATACACTAGCCTCAAGTAATAGAGCTTAATCCTGAAGGTGGCTTTATGTTAACACTTAACATCTTATCCATGCTTCATATCTTTTGATCCGTTTGATTCTGCTATTCTCTATATCAAATTTAAACACGAGTCTCTGTTTTCAAGACCTATGCACAAGCTCCAAGCTTTATTATTTTTAAATCAGAATTTGAGGTCACACATACTGTATATGGACAAAAATTAGATTTGAACTTGCATCTGCCTACGCTTATTTGTCTGTTTTAAGGTTATGGATTTGATTTTACTATGAGTTGCTTATAAATTATCGTTGTTAAAAGACGGTTTTAGGGGAAAACTAGCCAGAGTGGATTATTGGGAGCTTGATGATGTTGTGGTATCTATCGTTGTTAAAAGACGTGTTTCAGGGCCTTGATAATCGATTTACCTTATTGGATAACAATTATTTGGCTCTTACCGGTAGTTACTCGTCTATGAATTTAGATTTCACGACCTTGCGTTCGGATCAAACTTCCTTGCGAAATGATTTTTTGAACTTCGTGGAAGAGCGACGAGAGAACCAAGATTCCCGTACCGAGATCCATAATTATATCGCGCGATGCCAGAGTCTTGATGGGAATATCAACCGTATGTTTGAATCCTTCTTTGACGGGTGATGCTTGGATTCTTCTTCACATCCACCACCACGATAGTAGTTGTTCTTGTATCCTTCCTTCTTTACATCCACCAACAACACCACCTAATTTCCTTTATAACGTGATTTGATGAGATTCCAAATACCGAAAGAGAACAACAAAGTGCTAAAGAAAAGTTTAGAACCAATTACAACTTGTTTTAGTTGATAAATTTCAGGGGCATACTCGCCCAGAACATCCGAAAATTGAGGACCCACCCCGATTTAACTTTTCATTAAGATCAGGAAGAAAACAAGCCTCCGGGCCCTCCAATCTATCTCGGGTAAGGGGTAATTATCCTTTGGGCAGGCCTTGTTAATGTCTTTGAAGTCTACGCATAGCCTCCATGAGCCATCTCCCTTCTTCACCATGACGAGGTTGGTTATCCATGTCTGGTACTTCACCTCTCTGACTATCCCTGCCTCTTCCATCTTGGCTACTTGTTCCAGGGCAGCTGTGCTTCTATCATGGGACATTGCCCTTTTCTTTTGCTTGATAGGAAACATATTAGGGTTAGCATTGAGGGAGTGTTCGGCCAGCTCTCTTGGTACTCCCGTCATGTCAGACGTTTGCCATGCAAACACGTCTAGGTTGTTTTTGAGGAGATGAACTAACTTCTTTTTGGTTTCCAATGGGAGTTGTTCTCCTATGCCGATGGGATGTTCTGGGAATTTTTCGTTGATTATCACTTTTCGTTCATTGCCATCTATTACTTCTGTCTCTGTTGTGATGGGCTTGGGTGTAGATACTTCAGCTTTAGCAACTTGCTTGCATTCACGAGACCAGTTCATGCGACCGCGTACGGTGCCTATGCCATTTGGTGTTGGGAACCTGATCATTCCATGTATGGTTGAGGGGATCGCTCCAAACCTTTCTATGGAAGGCCTTCCCAATATTACGTTGTAGGCGGATGGAGCCCTTACAATGGTGAAATTTAGTACTTCAAAGCGATGAAATGGGTATTCCCCCATCATGACCTCAATCATGACTTGACCGATAGGCCAATGAATTTCTCCTGCGAAGCCTGCTAAGGGGGACTCAGCGGGGAGTATAGCCTCTCTAACCCTCTGAGGGAGCTTTTTGAAACAATGTTCATAGATGATGTCGGCGGAGCTTCCAGTATCTATGTAGGCTTTTTCAACCTCATAATTGGCCAAACGGACCTGGATGACTACCGGATTGGTGGAAGTAGTTTCTACTGGTGGGAAAGATATCGGTTGCATCATCCAGTTCTCTAGCACAAGGGACTTTCGTTTCTGAGAGCCACCGCTTACCATGCACACATGGCCATCAGGGGGGCCAGGGTGGTTGTCTTTCCTAGCTGCCTTCTGCCACTCATAGGTCTTTTTAGCGGGTGACTTTTTCGCTTGCTGCCTTGCTCCTATCACCAAGTGTTCTAGCTTTCCTTCATCCAACGCCCGTTTTATTTCAGCTTTTAGTTCCTGGCATGAATTAGTGTCATGGCCGTAGTCTTCGTGAAAATCACAGCGCTTGTTCATATTCTTTGTTCCAGAGCGGTGAAGCATACGAGGGGGTGGCTTAAACGTCGCCCCTATTTGTTCAGTTTTTAAAATCTCCATGGGGGTCTTGCTGAGGTTCCCCCCAGATGGGCTTCTTTCATAAGGGGTGAATCTTCTAGGAGGTCTTTCCTCCTCTCGTCTACCTTGTCTACTGTCACGATGATCCCTTCTTCGACTATCATGTCGGGGCTCCTGTCTACTTGTCCCTCCGACAGCTGGTCCGCTCCTTGCCCTGTCTCTCTTGCCACTTGTTACACTTCTTGCCAAAACAATTGTTTCCTTCGACCTTAAGTAATTGTAGCAAACATCTGTGGTCTCCTTGAAGGTGACTGGGATTCGTGCTGCTAGTCGTTCTTGGAGTTGGCCTAGGAGTAGTGAGAGTGTGAACCCGGATATTTGTTGACTTTCAGGTAGGCCTGGTATCTTCTGGCACTCTTGTGTGTAACGGAGGATGAACTCTTGCAGGCCTTCCCCTTCACGCTGGCGTATGAGATGTGCTTCAAGATGGGTTCTCCTTTGCTTTTTCTGTTGAAAAAAGTTGGAGGTAAACTTGGCTTTAAGGTCGTAGAAATCATAGATACTTTTCTCTGGGAGGCTTGTGAACCAATCTCTAGCGAAACCTTGCAATGTTCCTGGAAACATGTGGCAAGCTACCGGGTCTACCCACTTTTCTGTCATGATAGCTTGTTCGAAAAGTGCTAAGTGATCTTCCGGGTCTCTTGTTCCATCATAGGTGCCGCCTATGGAGGGAACTCTCTGTCGGTCTGGGATGGGATATCTTGCCACCCAATCACAAAACTTAGAGTTCACCACAGAGGTAGGCATGGTTGCTACCCGGGATGGTCCCTCCCTCTCTCCCACGAGGCCCTTCAGCAAACTGAGTAATTCTTGAGTGGTATCCTGTGGGGGCGGAGGAGGGGTAGGCTCTGGTGCTTTTTTCCTTTGCAATTCATTAACCAACTGTCCGAGCAAGGCACTCGCATTGACCTCAGGAATTGGTTGTGGCGCAGGCTTGGGCTTCAATGTTTCTATGAGCCTGGCTAGGAAGTCGTTTTGAGCGGGTGGAGCCGGTGGAGGTGTTTGTTGTTGGGACAAAGCTGCCTTCAAAATCTCCAAAGCTTCTTCTACTGACGGTTGTTCTTTGGGAGGGGTTTGAGTGGGAGTGGGACTGAGAGATGGCTGTTGGGTTAGAGTGGAGGTTTCCAAGCTAAGAAGTTGTGGGAAGCTCTGGGTTGGAGTGATACTTGGAGGCCTTCCCATCTGGAAGCCTTGATAGCTTGACTGGCCTGCCTCTCCCGTGCTAGGCACTTCCACTTCAGCTGTGTCGTTAGACCCGAAAGGGTAAAGTCTGGTCCGGACACCAGATAGGTTTTCTTCACTAATCCTTCTAGCATTCCCCGTCCCATCTCCTGTTCCAGTGACTTGGGAGTTTGGGGGGGTGGTGTTGATGTCTACCGAGGGAGGAGGATCCTCTCTGCTCGGAGGGGGGTTCATGGCAGGGCCTGAATCCATTGAGGGTGAAGGGTTAAGGAGAAAACTTAGTGAAAAACCGTTGTTCTATAACGGTCCCACGGATGGCGCCAATGTTTGAGCAACGATTGACGGGGCTCAACGGTTAGGGGTGTTGGCTAATCAATACGAACTCCTGCGAGAGCAGTGCAAACCTACCAAGCTCTTGACGAGCCTAAGGTGACGTAATGATTAGCGGGTGTGACGTAAGAGAGTAGGAAAAACTGCTCTTGAACGTGTATGTGTGAGTAATGCAATGATTGACAACCTACCCTCTGACATTGATCAGAGGGGTATTTATAGGCTTGAGATTAGGGTTTCCATTTATGGGCTGAGGCCCAATGATTACATCCATGGGCCGTCACTTTATGGTCCACAAATGGGTACGTGGCGTAAGCATGTGTGCTTGCGACGTCAGGTCAACTTAAGTCAACTTAAGCGTAAACCGGACAAAAGTTAGCGTTACCGGGCAGCCAGGCCAACCGGGTAGGCTGTGCCCGGTAACGGGGCTAAGCCATGGCGGATTCCGGAGTGGAGCTCGAGAGCGGGGCGACTTACCCCGGTAACGGGGCTGGCCACCCCGGTAATGGTGCCGCAGTTGCTCGAGAGCGGGGCAGTTTACCCCGGTAACGGGGCTGGCCACCCCGGTACCGCTCTAGGTTCAGGGCTGTTTTACCCGGTCTTGCTCGAGGGCGGGTCAGGCTGCCCCGGTGACGGGGCTGGCCACCCCGATACCGTTCTAGGTTCAGGGCGGTTTTGCCCGGTCTTGCTCGAGGGCGGGTCAGGCTACCCCGGTAACGGGGCTGGCCACCCCGGTCTTACTCGAGAGCGGGTCAGGTCACCTCGGTGACGGGGCTCGTTTACCCGGGCAGAGTCTGGGCGGTATCCGGGGTACTTGCCTGGGCCGTTTCCGAAGCGTTTGTTCGAGTCGTTTTCGGTTGTCGGGGCACATACCTCAATGGTAACACTTATTAAGCTTAAAATAAAGACAAATAAATTTTAAAATAAATTATGACAAATAAATTTTAAAATATGTACAGACTTGTTTGTTGAGTTTGAGTTCATGGTATTGGTAGGTTATTTAATAAGAGGAAGGTAGACATTTATTTTCACTGATCGAATAAGAGAAAATCAAGACATTATAAGAGCTTAAGAAAAAATAAATTCAAACAATATTAATGTTCTTGTATCTGAATGAATAAGAGAAATTACTGGCCTAGTTTCATTCAAAGTTGTGATTTTAACCCTTAAGTGTCATATAAGTATCACTTTGACTCTACAATTACGAGTAAACTAAAATGGGTATCCACTTTTACCCCCAACTGTTATATTAGTCCCTATATTTACTATAAAAGTATTTTCTCATTCATTTAGTTGTTCTCAACTTCATGCATGATTAGATAATTGACAAGTCTACCATGTTACGAATTAGATCACCTAAACTAAACGAAACGAAACAATCATATATGTAAGGTTTAAGTATGCTCTTTCATACAGGGAACTACATTTTTATTCTCAATAATTCGGCCCCCTAAAAGTTTGGTTCAAGCTCCGTCACTGCTTTCACATGGCACACTCTATGATTACATGAAGACATTTCTCACATGGCCGGCTGTATGGATAAATTTTCACACATAAAGATAAGTGACCGACAATGGCACACTCAATAAAGCAACAAAGGCCGTCCGGAAATCATCAGTAATACATTTAGTAACACCATGACAAAATTATCCATGTAATACAATCAGCATGTTCAACTTTGAAGTGCTGCTAATCGTTATTCACATATATAAATCGAGTTGTGTTTATCCCTAGTCAAGAGTGTGCGGATCATCTCCGTTATATGTCATTCATTATTGATACAGATTAAGTTAAGAACTGTAGGCTTCAGATTACTCGCTAGACAAAAGTTCAAGGGATGGTCGTTAGAGAGAGCATAGCTGCTCCCTCAACTTTTCAGCCTCAAATTTATGATTGCTTTCCACCTGTTCAAAACAATCGATAATTAATATCATCATCATGAAATATTTATCTTATAAAAAATCAATGAATAACCCCAATAATACTCCCTAAACAACAAGAAATACAATCCTACTTCCATGAGAAAGGCTTTCTGTCATTAGTAACTTAAACGACAACATTATTTGCAACTTAACCAAAAAAGATCGTATATGTATGTACCTGAAGATGCAGAGTGTTCAATCTTCGGTCTCCAAAACAGTTGAAGGTAGTTGCATTTATCAAAAGAAGCCCATCTTCCTCCTCTAAGTATTCCAAAACCTTAGACAAAAAGCCAAACTCCTTGTTTTTGTTTATATTATTGGTTGAGGAAACTTGCTGGATCACCACTTCTTTCTCATTTAAAACATTCACAGACGAAACTATTGTTGACTTCGCTTGTATCATAGCTTCATTAGCACTTTGATTCTTAATGTCAACTTGCTCGCCGTCAATATTTTTCGATGAGGAACAGAACAAAAGATTTTCCTTTTTATGTATTAATGTCTCCACTTCCTTTTGTAATTCGGGTATGTATTTCAGTGCACGCGATATAGTCCCGGGGATACTTACTTTTTTCTGAGGAAAGAAATAAATATTCATAAGTGTAATTCAATTGGGCACAACATAATATACTTGCATTCAAAAGACAGGTGGGCACAAACACGATTATCCGCACACTGGTAACTACATATTAATGTGATCAACCCATTCGTATGAACTTAGGAATTTTCAGTTTTCATGTGTAGATAGCAAAATCTGATGAAAAAATTATATATAGTTATACTTTTAATTAAAAAAAAAAAACTCAACTTGAGAATGACGAAAAATACACAATATATTTTAAGTACCTTTTGATCACTTGACATGGGCAGCACGGAACGAAGAAACTCATACAAGTCATTAATCCTCTTACGCCGATCTCTTTCACTTGCATTATGATTGAGTTTTTTGACGACCTTCATAGGATCATCAGTATAGCCATTTACCAATTCGTCTGACGATATAGAGTTTTCTGGTACAAAATTGTTCCGAATTTGATTATATGCAGGAAAATCAAGAAGACAATTATATGAATTTGCTTCAGCATCTGCAGAGATATCATTACATTCCTGTTGCTGGTTTTCGATAACCAGATTCTCCAAAGGCCATCCATAGGTTGTCAAAAACAAAGGAGGGGATAATGCTAGCATTTTCGTTTTTACTTTTTCTTTGCTATCAGGGAATGATTTATTGTGGAAGGTTTGATAAGAAAATGAAGATGATGAGTTTCTGAATCTATGGTTTGTATATATAGAATGGTAGCTATGCATATCTTGTTGCATTATAAAAACTTAAGTTACATCATCATGGAATAAAAATGTTAGATCAGATGAAGCATTTGCTAGAAGTAAAACAGAGATATTTTATTTCAAATAACTTTTGAGTTTATGAGTTGAGATGATAATAGATCGGATATAGATTCGGTGTAGATATATTTTGTATCCATATCTATTTATATTTTTACATCCATATTAATTTATATTTTAGTCATTCGTATCCATATCTAACCAGGTTTATTTTTTTAATTCATTCATATTAGGAATGATAATAGATCGGATATATATTGGGTAGAGCCATAACCATATTTTTATCCATTTATATTTTGATCATTTATATACATATCCATTTAGAAAAGAAAAAAGTATCTATCCATATTCATATCTACTAGATTAAGTAGGTAAATAGTTATCATTGGTTATCATAAAAAACAGTTTTTCTCTAAATAAAATATCACGTTAAAAATAGAGTCAAAACATATAGTTTATCAAATATTCAAATACAATACAATAAATAAAACTTATTAAGTATATTTTAATGTTTGTTCCACATTGATGGAGTAATTTTGATAAACATTTTATAAAAGCTAACTAATTATGGAGTATTTAGCTATTTATTGTAATTAAGATGTATTATACGAAAACTATGTTACCATTTACTAATTTCTTAGTTAGAGTAAAAGTTGTGGTTTAGTTTTTATTTCCACATTGATGTGTTAAGTTCCACATTGATGTGTTCATTTTGTAATTAAGGTCCATTATACGAAAAATTATGTCAACAATTACTACTCTTTTAGCTAAAGAAGAAGTTATTGTTTCGTTTTTATTTTACAAGTTAAATAATTTAAAGTACTTATTATTAATAATTATGTATCTTTATAATTATATCGGATAGTAACCAGTTATCTATGGCTAAAAACCCGTCATCTATATTTGATTCATTAAAAATTTATAACATCATATTTATTATTCGCCCATTTATTTTATCCTTATCCACCACAAATGGATCATATCAAGTGAATATCCATCGGGCTCGAGGAAGATTGCCATCCTTACTTATGATCAATATATTTTGAAGATAAGTGTTTGGAAACGTATAAAAATTTACTTTAAAATATATATTACATATCTAACTTTAAACAGGTCTATGTAGCTAATATCAAAACCGTTATTGTATGTATTCGGTCTTACGTGACATCCATGTAAGTTGTCAAGTAATATGCCATATCACCTGTTTGGAGGTTTTGATTGGTCGGATACATATAATAACGATATTCTGAAAGTTAGAGATATACAATAGACGTATGTAAAGTTTTTAACATATTATAGATTTTGGGTTAAAGTTTGAGATATTTTTAAACAGTTATCTCTGTATTTTAAAAGATTTCGTATCAGCTTTTCTACTTATAAATTAGGTCTCGAAATCGTTTGGCAATAGATCATTTCTTACATCAACGACACCGTATAATTATCTTTATTTTGTAACTAATGTGGTTCACCATCCTCTATAAACTCATTATACAAATTCCAAATACTTTTTTTACGGTAAATAGTCATTTTTGCCAATATCCGGTTTGTTACAACAAAAAAAAAGCTTACATATAGAGAGTTGGCATGACCGAATTAAGATTTTAGCTGGAATAATATATTTTTTAGCAATAACTATTTTTTGATATTAAGATTTAATTTATGTAATTGGGTGGTATGAAACAATAGACGCTAAGGTAACCATTAACCACTTTGATATTGCAAGTAAAAATGTATAAATTAATTTGAATTAAAAGCAACCCAGTTAATATAAGTGTTTATAATTGGTGAATGGATTGACAACAGATTCACGTGCCAAACTTAAGCTTGCTAATGCCAGTTAAGCATGGCATATGGTATTCACACTTTCCGTGACTCTAGGGAGTGTATCCATTCATTTTCTTTAATATATGCCATACATTCGAATATGGCACTTGTTTATATATGTTGATGTCATTTCTTATTACTTTAAACCATCATTTTCACCTATGAGAACACTACTCAGGTAATCTATATTATAAATTTGCAAGTGTATTTTCCTAATGAATTTTTTTTTTAAACATCAAAAATTAATATTTTGAGAAGCTTCTTTTAACTAATGAATTTATTTGTGGTCGCTATTCATTTACTTTTGGAAGTGGTAAAAATTAAGTTGCATTGTCGTTTACCATGTTTTGGAAGTGGTAAAAATTAAGTTGCCTTGTCGTTTACCATGTTTTGGTGTCATTCATGTGGTGTCGTTGTGGTATCATAACCACCCGAACCCCCCATTTGTAAACATGGCCTGTCTTTTTTTACAAAATGATGTGTTATAAGATTAGTGGATGAAAAAATATGAGATAATTTTAGTAGGGTAATATGATTGATTAAATTTATTTTTCATTTCATTTTTAAGTGATCTTTTATAATTTCTTCGTATGCCTAGTATTGTTCAAAATATTAACAATCTTTTGTTTTTGTTTGAAATCAAATTTCGTTTCCCTAAGACCCTAATTATCATATATATTTCTGTTAGTTTTTTATGAAACTTTTCCTTAATTTTAATAAGTGTATTTCTATTAATTAATGTAATATTTTTTTTATATGTCTACTTTTATTTTAAATAATAGTTTTTGTTTAATATAAATATGAAAATTTAAGCATCTAATTGGTTCTAAATTTTAGTGTAATATATTATTATGGAAAGTTTATATATGATGTTGTGTTGTGTTCAGTATGGTTGTGATGTGACACCCTTCTTAGATACTATGAGTGTGACTATCGTATATGCTCTTAGTAGTTAAAGTAGGAAATCTAATCAAAATTAATCGTTGACAATTTTTGAATAAAAAATGAAACCCCGCTTATAGTAGATTATCTATGTTACTTCGTTGAGGAGTTTTCCTACTTGGTTTATTTAATCCATTAGTTTTTAAACTTATACCAATTGTTAAGATTCCAAAACCTATTCGAAAAAACATGCCTATACGTATGTTTTGAAAATAATATTATGTGGGTCAACCGTAGTTGAGGCCCAAGATCTCTTCGAATTTGATTGTGGGTCGATAACTTTTTTCTGCGGGTACCTTCTTACTAGCGTGATTATCGATTATGTCACGGAAGAAAAACAGTCTTGTGGAAGCATAGGAAGAAAAAAGTGTAATCTTGTTTGGCTAGAGTGGGTTAGAGCGCATTAGCAATCCACTTTGTTTCTCATTCTATTTAACGTTTTGTTTGATTTGTACCTCTAACTCTTTGCTAGTGTGCGTATGTAATGATATTTGTAGAAAATAATAGTTGGGTTTTGTGGAAGAATCGTTGTATTTCATCTTCATAAAACGTTTACATTGTAGGTCTATTTATAGGAAAAATAAACCTAACGGGCCCAAACCCACATACGGGCTTGGGCTTACATTCAAACTAAACGTTTATTTCTAACATTCCCCTCAAGCTGAGTAGTGGGATTTCCAATGCTCAACTTGTCAAGACAGTGAGTGAAAATCTTTCCAGTAACCGCCTTTGTGAGAATATCTGCCAGTTGATCTTTGGATGACACAAACGGAAGCTCGATAATCTCATCTTCAAGTTTTTCTTTGATGAAGTGTCTATCAACTTCAACATGTTTTGTTCGATCATGTTGGACTGGGTTTCCTGAAATCTGGATTGCAGCTTTGTTGTCACACATAAACTTACTAGCTTCTTCCGAGGGATATCCAATTTCTGACAGTAGTTTTCGCAGCCATAGGACTTCAGCTAATCCTCGTGCTATTCCTCGGAATTCAGCTTCAGCACTTGAGAGGGCGACAACTTTTTGCTTTTTACTCCTCCATGTAACAAGATTTCCTCCCACTAGGGTAAAATACCCTGATGTAGATCTCCTATTACCTTTGTCGCCTGCCCAGTCAGCATCGGTATAAGCATCAATCTTCAGGTGCCCATTTGCTTTGAATAGAACACCGTGTCCAGGAGTTCCCTTGAGATACCTGATAATCCGTAAAGCTGCTTCCATGTGCTGGACTTGAGGTTGGTGCATGAATTGACTTATAACCCCCACAGCGTATGCAATGTCTGGCCGAGTATGAGCTAAGTAAATCAACTTTCCCACCGTTCTCTGATATCTTTCTTTATCTGCCAATTCAGCTTCATCTTCCATGAACAATTTTTGGTTGGCTATCATGGGAGTGTCTGCAGGTTTGCAATCTAGCATTCCCGTCTCTGCTAATAAATCAAGTACATATTTTTGCTGGCAAATGAAGATCCCTAATTTTGATCTTAGAACTTCAATTCCCAGAAAATATTTGAGTCTTCCCAGATCTTTCATTTCAAATTCTTTGAAAAGATTAGCTTTCAATTTTGTCATTTCTTCTGAATCATCCCCTGTAATGATCATGTCATCAACGTAGATTATTAAACAGGTTATGAGTTTACCTCTTCGTTTCAAGAAGAGAGTGTGATCGGAATTGCTTTGGTTATAGCCATATTTCTTCATAACTGTAGTAAACCGACCAAACCACGCTCGTGGAGACTGCTTAAAACCGTACAAAGATTTCTTTAGTCGGCAAACTTTCCTGGCCTCGGAACTATCATGAATTCCAGGTGGGGCTTCCATGTAGATTTCTTCTTTCAATTCTCCATGTAGGAAGGCATTCTTGACATCGAATTGGTGTAATGGCCAATCCTTGTTTGCTGCAACTGAGAATAGAACTCTAATAGTATCAATCTTGGCTACTGGAGAGAACGTCTCACAATAGTCAATCCCGTAAGTCTGAGTATACCCCTTTGCGACTAATCGAGCTTTATACCTTTCGATTGATCCATCGGGTTTATACTTGATAGTGAACACCCACCGACATTTAACGGGTTTCTTTCCTGGAGGCAATTCACATTCTTCCCATGTTTCACTTCTTCTCAGGGCTTCAAGTTCAGTTCCAATTGCTTCTTTCCATTCTTTATACTTGAGTGCTTCTTCAACACTTGTTGGTATTTTTTCAGAACAGATCGCGTTTGCGAAGGACTTGGCTTCCGGAACTAAATTCCTTCTTGCGATATTTGCAACTGGATATCTTGATCCTCTTGAACTTCTTTCAGGTGAGTATCTGTTGGGTGGAATCCCCCTAGTTGATCTATGAGGAAGCTCATACCGAGTGGGTTCGGTCACACTTGGATTTTCCATCTCAACCTGTTGTTCATCATCACACATATCAGAATTATTTGGAATATCTGGAGATTCAGAACCACTTACCTCGGATATCAGTTGAGGAGGATCATTATTGGTGGCATTGGTACTGTCGTTAGAATCTTCCGGATTATCAGTTGGAGTAGGAGTATCAGTATCAGAATCTTCAGGATTATCAGTTGAATTAGGAGTATCAGTAGGAGAGTCATGCACAGGTGGTGCCCAACTTATCCATCTTAATGCGTCATTGTCATTTTCCCCCTGACCATGAAGATGGGTATGATAAAATAACTCCGTTTCGATAAAGTCACAGTTCATTGTGGTGAACATGTGTGACAACCGTCTAAACTAAGGTCGATCTCACACCCCGCTAAAAGCGGAACGCAGAGTGTTCCAGTTAAAGATATCAAGAGTCAAGGATTACAACATACAACCATAAACAAAACATCGAATCATATTAATCATGCCTCAAAGTTTACAAAATACAATACAAGATCAAAGAGTACCAAATGTTGAATACAAATACATAGCAAATGTCAAATACGTGGATCATACAGGAATTACATCAAGCAAACGAATTCCAAATACAAATAAATATATGATCCCAAAAGATGCAAGGCATGATCAACTAAAATCCTCAAACTCCTGAAAAAGCGTTAAAAACGACATCAACACAATGTTGGTGAATTATTCGCAATAAGTAAATAAGATTTGACCCAATAAAAGATTTAATAAACATATTCAGTTTCAAAAGCATATCTTGATGTATAACCCTAGTGTGAGTATAGATACCAAAGATTAATATACACTGAACCTGACCACAATCCCCTAACCTAAGGCGATGCAATACCAAAGGCAACAAATAACATACGGCCATAACATTCACTCGTAGGGATATCCTCTCGAGTAATGAGGGTTGGTCAAACCCATATAGATCTATATATATGCAACCGTGGGCAATAAGCTAACAAGTGTATGAGGGGGGCTTACCCAAGCCTAAAAGCATCCTAATCTAAGGTGATACTAATACACTAGGCATACAAGATATACATCATTCAATAGTTCAAAAACGCTTTCCAGCCCAAAATAATAAGAGAAAAGGGGCTACGAATAACTCACAAAATAAGCTCGGCAAGAGATCGGGTAATAATCAATAAGAAGCTAATAATCCGCCGCCTAAGTGCCCTAAATCAATAAAACAAAGTCTAAGTATCTCAATAACATAGTTCGGTTTAGCCTTGTCGGTTAAGTTTAGAGTTTAAGATTTATTAAGGTATTCCAACGATTTCCAAGTCGAGTCGTGATGACGGTTCAAGGTGACGATGTTCCGCGTCGATAGGGACGATGGGAAAATATCGATAAGTTTCACGTCATAATGACTTTTAGAAAGGAATAACATTCCGAGCCGAACTTGACTAACAGGAACGTCGATTGAAAGGAATACCGTTACAAAAGTTTATTGAAGTCAACCAAAGTCAACGTCGAAGATGTTGACTTGGTCAAAGTCAAAGATGTTGACTTGATTAAAGTCAAAGTCAACAATTTTGAATAAAAGTCAAAGTCAACGATTTATAGAATGGAAGTTAACTTGACACTTTAAGAGTAAAATTTCCTTTATTTCAAAACAATAGAGTAAAATGATTTATGACGGTTTTAACAAATTTCCGTAAAAGTAAGTAAACGTTTGATTACATATTCTCGATAAAGTTTAAGATTGCGATAATGTCTTTGAGTCCAAAGACTTTAGTTTGGCTTATATGCTACTTTTGTACATAATAAGTTACTGATATAAGTTTGAGGTCAAAACACGTTACGAGTCTAAGTTGGTAATTAACGAAAAAAATGGAAATTTTGAGATCAGACCCCCGGTGCTGCGCACCAGGGTGTAGGTGCTGCGCACCGGGGTGTTTCCCGAAAACGGATTTTTACGTTTTTGTTGCTAACTGTTTCGTTTGACGTTTTTAGGCGAAAGTGTAAACTGATTAAATGTTAGTTTAGGTTCATTTAACATTTACCAAGTGTCATATATGTCTAAATGTGTGGTTTTACATATATTTATCATAAATATGTTAATTTCGGTAATTAATATATCTTTCCGTATTTTACATGTTTTAAGTCCAAACTTTCTGAGATCGATAGGTGTTGGTCTAATATATTTACCTAACCGTTTTCAAGGCTTAAAACCGAATTTAAAAGTAATGAAATGAAAAGATAAGAGATTAAGAATATTTTACCGATTTCACCCGCAAGACGTGTCGTAGTTGAAATCTTGCAAGTACTTCGGTAAGGAGGAGACTTCAAGGGTGGTGGTGAGGAGGTATAAGGCTCCAAAATGCAAACAAATCCACCGTTAGAAAGAAGTCTCTAAAAGAAGGAGTTTAAATGAATTTTCGAAGGATTAAACTTACCAACACGCAAGGTAGAGTTTCCTCCGAGAAAGGTAGCCCAAAACTCCAAAAGTGGTAGATGAATTTTGGGAGTAGAACACCTCCGTGAACACACAAAAGAAGGGTGTTAGAGAGTTTTCAAGTAGAAAAGGAAAAGGGCAAAACTTGAAGAGTTTACATACCAAAATCGGGTATTATGTTTTCTCCAAGGAAAGTCACCGGAACTCCACCACTTCAAGGGTATCAACGGATGTGGAAACTTGGTGAAACAAAGAAAATATCATTTGTTAGGAATCTCTAACTACAAGGAAAGGAAAGAGAAGGAGAAATGAAAGAAAATCTTAAGAATTGCTTACCGAAATATGTAGAACTTAAAGGTTGTTTGTGTAAGATGATTTCTCCATTCTTTTCACTTAGATTCTCACTTCAAATTGGTGTTATAATGCTCTTATTTTCTCTGGAATGTTGAGAGAGAAACAAGATGTAAGTGAAGTGAGAATGAAGAGAAAGGTGGTAAAGTGATTAAAGGTTTAAGTTGAGATTTTGGAAAGAGAAATGGTCCTAACATGCTTTGAGATCCACATTTGAATCTAACATACCCAAATGAGGGAGTTTGCAGAAGAAATCACGTGAAAAGGAGTTGTAGAACCTCAAGAAATTGACCACAAAGTCGGAAATGGATTTTAGCCGAAAATACACTAGGTGCTGCGCACCACCCCTTTGGTGCTGCGCACCGGGGTCTAAAGTGGGCCAAAATGTTAACTTTTCGTTAAAGGACCAGATTTGTAACAGATTCCGTTAGTTCTCCGTTAAAGGACTAACTTTGTAACAGATTAAGTTAGAGGACTAACTTTGTAATGAAATTTCAAATTATGATTTTTTTTCTTAACCGACGATTATGGCGTAAACGCAATACTTTAATAACGTGAGAATACTAGATATTAGGCACTTAGGTGATTCTAAAGCTTCCGTCTCGAGAGACAAAGTAATAAAACACATAAACCCGACTCAAATGCAATAAACGTGAGTAAAATAAAGCGAAACACAAGGGTCCAAATCATTGCGAATAAAAAGAGTAATAATCGGTAAGTAAAATATACCTCGAAAAGACGGATTGTCACAGTCGAGAACGCTAACTTATAACTTCTAAGTGTTTATTTTGATGCCCGATATGACTAATTTTATGTGCTATCTGGTTACGTAGACATAACTCTTAAGGTAAGCTCGTAGTAACTCACGCAAAACTCTTTAAAACGAAAGTTTACTTTACTTAAACCTTTAAGCGCGGATCGGGTTCGGAATCGTAAATCAACTTCGGAATCAAATTATGTAAGTCCTAATACCAAGAAAACACCTAAGGAACTTTCCTAAGTTCATAACGTATCATAATCTATAACTTTCATTTAACGAAAAAGGTCCAACCAAGCAAAACGCAAAAACGAAAAATCGCAAAAATCTGGCAACACAAGCCAGGACGCCGCACACACACCTTGTGCGACGTCCTGGACACCCCAGTCCCAAGTTTTTGTATTTTTTTTGCTTGTCTCGATTTGCACAAACTAAATACCAACCAAACACGATTTTTACACATTATTACTGAGTTTTGGCAGAACCTAGACCCCCCTTTTATCACTTCCATCATTTCCTTTCATTTTCATTTTCTTTTTCATTTTATAAAATCACAAACCCACACTCAAAACACACACATAAGAAACTCTCTCAAAAACTCTTTCACCCACCTCCATTTACAGCCACTAAAACCCATCTTTTCACCATCTAAAATCATTCAAACAAGCAAAGGAAGCAAGGGGATCAAAGCTATTTCGGTATAAAAACGTTTTCTACACTTTTGGAGCTCTAAATCCGTCTAGACCATCATCTAACCACTTTCTTTCGGTAGAAACTCTTCCTATTTACTTATATTACCAATATAACTCTTTGCATGTATGATCTAAGCTATAAAAACAAGTTTTGATGAAGTTTTATAACCATTTTTATACAAAAACGGGTTTATAATAAATGATGCTTAAATCTTTGATTTTGTGGTTAAAAGTTACATATAAATTGATATAATGATGATTAATAAGGTTTATACCGATTGCATGTCAAGATCTAACACTTACATAAACGATTTTACAAGAAAAACACAAAAACGGGAGAAACAGCGGCATGTGCGCCGTCCTGAGGCCTAGGACGACGCACACATGCTGCTGCCCTCCCGAAAATCGTCGTTTTGGCCGTTTAAAACTTGGTTACGCATTCTGACTTTTAAGACTTGACATTTGGGACTGAGTTTGGTAAAAATGAACACATTGGTGACTTGTATTGGACTTAATATGCTAAAAAGAACATGTTTAAAAACGTTATGTATGTATATGTGTTTTGTGAGCGGGAAAGTGTTTTGTATTTTGGACATAGAATTTGGACGCGGAAGCGCTGCCCAAATTTTGTTAGAAAATAAAAGACACTTTAGCAAACAAAACATATTTAACATAATAACAATAACACTAACTTTGGACTTTCGGACTAAAACATAACGATAACCGTTTCGGACGATTTTTGGACAATTTGGACCTTGACACTTAAAGTTTAATTAAAGACTAATTATTATATTATGTAATAACATAATGAGATCAAACCACTTAACAAAACTTGGTATTATTAGGCGTTCGGTGATTCCCGGCACACCTTCCGACCGTTCCCGCTTACGACTATCTTCGCAACCAGTGAGTTACAAACCCCTACTCTTTAAACGCTTTTAATACTTTTGGGGTGAAATGCGAGTCTTAGGCTTAGACACTATATTTAAGCCGAAGCAAACTTTGAAACGCTTTATTACTTGAATGCTAAACGAAAACGATTTGATACGCAATGCTATTACGAAAACACTTGTATACTTTGAAAGCTATTATGAAACACTTTGATATTTTGAATACTAAAATGAATAACTATTTTGCCGGCATTGTTGAGGGTTTTGCCAACAATGTCGAGGACACGAAAGCTATATTTGCCAATGACTAAAACAATCGATCGTCATGTTGCGGACTTTGTACAACATGGACGTGAGAAACCATTGAAAACTCCCGACACTACCAAGGACATTAGTTGCTATTAATCCCTTTGGAAAGGACCGTTAGTAGATATGGATAGCGCTATTAGGGTAGATTGACCCTCACCACAACGACTTATAACGATGGTGCATAATACTAAATGGGTAGGCTTTAGGCTTAGCAACGATCATTGGGCAATACTTAGGATTGTCACATAGTCGCGCTATGTGGTCAATGCCTATAAACACAAATGCTATACTCTATACATTTTTATGTGACAACTATTTTGAATGCGATATGCTATGCATGGTTATGCAACTACAAACTGGAAAACTATACTTTACGCTAAATTCTTGTGCGTTGAAACTATTCTTTTACTTAAACTTCTAGCTCACTAACTACGTCTCCCGTAGTTAACACTTGACTAGTATTTTCAGGTAACGAGTAAGCTAGCTGATGACTATATGCTTTTGGGCGAATGAATTCAAGAACGGGAAGGGTTTGGGTGGTTTGGTTGAACACCTCATTTGTATTTCGGATATGTAAACTTTGTTTTAAACTATGTAAACCTTGAATATTATGTTTTTCCTTAAATTACATTTGGCGTTTATCTATATCTTGTGTATCGAATGCTATTGCTCTTCACATCCTGTGTTCCGCTTAAGCGGGGTGTGACAGACTTGGTATCAGAACGCAAGGTTATAGTGAATACCGATTTTTCAAAAATCAAACTATAACCAGTTTCTAAAACGAAAGATTTTATTTAACCAAAACGTGAAGGCATTGTTTAACTTGAATTATTCGTAGCCTGATCACCTATGAATAATTTGGACTAAATTATGCCGGAACGGGATTGGTAAACATTATACGAACCTCCCCGGGAATTCTTGAAGTCAGACCCACACAGACCTAGATGCTATACTTAAGATACTCTATGTGCTCAGCTTATAACTAACGCTAAAATGAGCCGTATCTTAGAACTAACTCGTTATCGATTTAGGGTATGTCGAGAGGGAAAGAGATAGCTACGTCAGTCGACGAAACCGAACACTCTCACGAATCCCAATCACACTCTAGGAGTCAGCAATCGTCACCACTCTACCTTACCTCAGTCGGGACGGTGAAGGAAGCTCACGATTACCAACACGCCGCGCTCGACACCCACCGAATCGTCACCCGAGACCTCAGATAACTACCACCACCACCCCCTGTTCGCGGATTGACTCCCGAAGAAATCCAAGCGCTTTGTAACATGTCCGTCGACCTCCTCGGATACACACAAGTCGTGAGAGATCACTCCCACCAGATACGTGGTTTGTACGCCGAGGTGTTACGCACAAAGGCAATGGCACGAAAGGCAATTCGAGCAGCACGCAACCTGATGCTGATTAGCATAGTACTAGTATCCCTTATGGTTGTATTGGTTGTAATTAAGGTCTAGAGGTTGTTGTAGGATGTCTTTTGGATTGTAAGCAGAACATGTAGTTTATGATGGGTTGTAAGCGTAGTACTTTATGTTGGTTGGTAATGTACGACAATAGTCGATGATGTTGGATTTTGTAAGAACATCAAATTTTGAGCGATATATAAAATGGACGGATTATAATTACGATTGTTGTTGTTCTTGTTATTTCCCATTATTGAATCTGTAGTGAAAAATATCAAAACCCTAAACCCGAGTTCTCTCTTGTGTAGGAAAATGGCCGAACCCAACGATGAGCGCATTGTCCAAAGGATCAACGTCCGACTGAACGAGGCGATACCCGAAATCATAGCCCGAATCAACGCGGGTATTAACCAGGGAGGACCAAGGGGAAACAACAATAACAATGAACAGAACAACAACCAAGGAAATAACAATCAAGGAAACAACAACCAAGAGAATAACAATCAAGGAAACAATAACCAAGGAAACAACCAGGGGAACAACCAAGGGAACAACCAAGGATGTAGCTATAAGACCTTCATATCCTGTAGGCCAAAAGAATTCCACGGCACTGAGGGCGCCATTGGACTATCGCGCTGGATCGATAGTATGGAAGTTGTGCTAAGGATTAGCCAGTGCGCTGAAAACAAGAAGGTGGAATTCACTTCTTGCATGCTTCAGGGACGAGCACTAACCTGGTGGAACAGCCAGCTACAGGTCCAAGGTCCGGACGCTGCATACAACATGCCATGGGCAAGGTTCAAGGAACTACTGGTAATTGAGTACTGTCCCAAGGAGATCTTGAAGAAGCTCAAGAACGAACTCTGGAATCACTCCATGGTGGGAACTGACATCGACACCTACGTCGCGCGATTTCATGAACTCGCAAATCTAGTACCTGAACTAGTAACCCCCGAAGACAAGCGTATTGACCACTTCATTTGGGGACTTTCGCCCGAGATAAGGGGCATGGCGACAGCTACCGAACCAGCCACGATGCAGCAGGCCATGAGCTTGGCAAGCCGCCTGACCCAGGACTGGATAAGGAACAGAGGAGCGTCAAAGACGGGTGCAGAAGACGCTAAGGGAAAGCGCAAGGTTGAGGACACATCGGGAAATAGAAGGGATCGTTTCAACAAGAAGGCCAAGACAGTTAGGAACTATGGAGTGGCCGCGACAGAGAATACCGGCTATCAGGGGAAGGCGCCGAAATGCGATAGGTGCGGTTATCACCACGGAGGTGACTGTCGGTCATGCACCAACTGCAACCGCCTCGGTCACTGGACACGACACTTTAAGGCAGTGAACGCTGGACCGCAGCAGGCGGGAAGGCAGCAGAATGAAGGACCACGACAAGCGGGGAGGCCACAACAGAACGATAGGCCTCGCCAGGGAGAATGTTATGAGTGCGGTAGTAGGGATCACTACCGAAATGCTTGTCCTAGGCTAAACCCTGCCCGAAACCCAAACCAGAACCGCAATCAAAACCCACCGCAAAACCAGAACCAAAACAATCAGTGGAGAAATGATGGGGGACAAGGCCGTGGCAGAGCCTTCGCGATTGGTGCTGAAGAGGCAAGAAACGACCCCCGGGTGATTGCAGGTACATTTCTCCTTAACAACTATTATGCCTCAGTACTGTTTGACTCAGGCGCGGACAAAAGTTTTGTGTCCTTAGAGTTTAGGCCCTTGATTGCTTTAGACACCGAACCCCTTGGTGAAAAGTTTACGGTAGAATACGCAAATGGACAAGAATACCAGGCTAGCGATGTAATTAAGAATTGCACAATAACCCTAGCTAACCACTCTTTCGAAATAGATCTAATCCCTATCGAACTTAAGAGCTTTGACGTAGTAATAGGAATGGACTGGTTGACCATCCGAGACGCAAGGATATTTTGTTTAGATAAAACGGTACGAATGCCGTTAGGAGATGGAAAGGAATTGATAGTACAAGGAGATAGGCCGGGCCAAACTTCGAAACTTATATCGGTGATGAAAATGCGCAAGTACTTGAATAAGGGCTGCTTTGCATTATTAGTGAACATAAAGGACAAACAGGCAAAAGCAGCAGACCTTAAGGATGTACCGATAGTTAGAGACTATCCGGAAGTATTTCCCGAAGAACTACCTGGATTACCACCTCAGAGGCAAGTTGAATTTAGGATCGAGGTAATTCCTGGAGCGGCACCGGTGGCAAGGACGCCATATCGACTAGCTCCGACTGAGATGCAGGAATTATCCAACCAAGTTCAGGAATTATTGGATAAAGGATTTATCCGACCAAGCTCATCACCATGGGGAGCGCCGATCCTATTCGTGAAGAAGAAGGATGGATCGTTTCGCATGTGTATCGACTACCGAGAATTGAATAAACTAACCGTCAAGAACCGATATCCTCT
>CAJVGC010000395.1:0-20929 GCA_910822075.1 Senecio squalidus
GAAAACATCTTGGCTGCCATAACCACAATCAACGTGCCCATCACCAGGCACAATACCAATGAGCGCGCTGCACAGTTCGGGCCGTAGCTCGGGTCGATGCGATGAATCGCAACGCCTGCTCCGACAACCGTTGAGCAGAGTCAGTAACCTCACTGATGAGGTGTCCCTGGTTCTGGGTCTCCTGAGCCAGTCCCCGCACTTCGCGGTGCAAGTGAAGGAACGCGGCCGGTGGGGGAGGTTGAAGGGTAGGAGGCATCCTCTGCCTCGCGGCCTCGACGTCTCTGGCGCGCTGCATCTCTTCGCGCTCGAACTGCCTTTCCCAGGAGTAGTGGTCCATGGTAGGGTTCCGTGGGACCTCTGGTGGGTGTCCGAAAGGTAGGTGCGATGGAATAGGCTGGGATGGTCCCTCCTGGCGGGCAGCCATCCTATCCGGCAGACGGCCCGGGAGGATGACCTGCTTTCGGGCGGTCAACCTGGTGCGCGGGCCCCGGTAGTGGAGTGTGGCGGCAACGGGTACCGGTGGAGGGGGCGGTAGCACAACCCTCGGGTTGGACCCGATGCTGCTCGAGATCGCCATGGAGGTATCCTCCGTGGGATCGGTGGTCTGGTGTCGCTGGCTCTCTGAAGCGGTGCGGCCCTCGGAAGGCGACTCGGCTCTAGGTAGGGAGCGAGACTGTGAGTGTGACGGTGAACGCGATCGTGAAGAGTGAGACATGACGGATCTGTGAACAATGAGTTTCATGAGTACTAGAAGATACAAAGGAATAATAAAGGAAATGTGTAATGAAATGCATGTACGGGTCAGTCGCGTGAGAATCGGGAAAAGACAGTACCGGGAATTTTGACTCAAAACCGTTAACATTAGTAATTACGTTCCGTCTTTGTATAATCCATTTTGAACTAGGCATGGGTGATCAGGCCATGCGTAGTTAAAAATATAAACATGCAATCACGAAATTAATTCTCTAAAGTTTAGACCCATAAATGATTTTCCGAAAAGCCTTGGTTATAGTTTGGTTTCGAAAACTTTTGAAAATTTTTAAAACCGTTTTTCTCTATAACCGGTGCTCTGATACCAAGTCTGTCACACCCCGCTAAAGCGGAAACACGGAATGTGAAGAGCTGGAAGATCATCACACAGGTCATATAAAACATAACGGCAATCAAGTCATTCATTGAAAATATTCAAAGTGTTTACAAGTTCATAAAACGACCAAGTCACGACATTTTAGTACATCGATACACAAATTTAAAGTTTCATTAAAAATTCCCAAAAGAAATGGCCAAGTCTTTTCCCAATGAGGTTCTCACACGACCGCCTCGACCCGTCCATGCCATGCACATCATGCTTAAACTAATTTCCTGAAACATAAGATAAAGTGTCAACTACGAAATTAGGGAGTGAGTTACAGTTTAAATAGTTCGGCAAAAATATAAGTAAAGTATATAAAAGTAGAAGCTCCAAAAGGAGGTTAGCGGAGAAAAGTCGCTTAAAATTTATACTTTTATAGTTCAAGTAACGGGCGAACCGGTGCCCTAAGTTTGTAAATACCAAATAGAGTCAAATTTAGTCAATTTGTAGTTGCGGAAATCAATCGCTAAAAAGTTCGTAAATTATGCGTAAGTAACTAATTAGATTTTCTTGTATCAACCTCTTGGCATCTATAACTTAAGTGTTCACACTAATCCGATTGTTCAACCGTGAGGCCCTTCTTCCCGCCTCTCCTACGGGAAGTTGTACTAGTCTTTAGTAATATGTACTTAGACTGCCATCTAAGCAAGGAACGGTTCTTTCCTAAGTATCGATACCCATAATTACTATACGGCTATGTAGTTAATAGTGTGTAAGTCTAAGTCCAAAAAGTAGTCGGGCACTAAGTAGTTTTTTTTTAAAGAGAGAAAGTCGTCCGTCACTTAAGATCATGTTATAGTTCCATCAAGGGTTGGTACGTATACAAGCATCAATGATTAGTTTAGTTCAAAAGAGAGCGAGCCAATAAGTTCAAGTAGAGTAAAATGTTTTACGCATAAGAGTTCAAATAGTTCGTACAAAATAGTTCCAAGTTCAATAAGTCCCAAGTCGAAATGGTTTATAAGTTCAAAAGTCAAAGTTCAACAAGTTCAAAAGTCAAAGTCCAACAAGTTCAAAAGTCAAAGCTCGATAATTTGCAATTTGATTCATAAAGTTTTCAAATACAATTAATCTTATGTTTCCCCCAAAATTCATGTAAATATATAAGATAAGGGGTTGTAACTCACGGATTGCGAAGAAACGAGAACTCGAAAACTCGGTCGGAATATGAAAGTCGGGAATCACGGATTGCCTATTAATACCAAGATAGTTTAATTAGTTGTTATATTATTATGTTCTTATATAATAATATAGATAAAATTTTATTAAACTTTAAGTGTCAAGGTTAAGTATAGTTAAAATAGTCCGAAAAGGTAGTTGTCACGTTTTTGTCCAAAAGTCCGATTTTAACGTTTTTTGATTATTATGTCTTAGCTTTTGCTCGCTGAAGTGATTTACAATTTCTAAGGAGATTTGGGCAGCGCTTCCGCGCCCAAATTTCATACCCAAAAATTATACAATCACTTCCGCTCACAAATCACCTAAAACGCAATATCATATATAATATAGTTCAATATAGTCCAAATAGTTCAATATAAGTCACCATTATCATTAGTTTTATTCATCTCAGTCTCATAATAATATTAGTAAAAGTCCAGAACGCATACATAAGTTTTAAACGGACAAAACGACGATTTTCGGAGGGAACAGCAGCCCGGTGCGCGGCACCTGTCAGGGGGTGCTGCGCACCTCCTTGCTGTTCTTCCCCGTTTTGTGATTTCTTTGCTAAAAACGTTTTGTCACCCATAGATTCCAACATGCAATGAGTTTAAACTTATTAAAACATCTTTTTAACAGTTTATAAAGCATTTTTGGTTACAAAACCGTGGATCTAAAGGTCATTTCGGTTAAAAACGTTTTTGACCATAAAAAGTCATAGATTTGTATAAAAACACATTTTCAACCGTTAGATCTTACATGCAATTGATTATTTGTATAAAAACAGTAAAAAGAAAGAAATCTACCGAAGGAAAAGCTCGGATGATGAGTTTTGGTCGGATTTTTGCTCCAAAAATCTTTACAAAACTAGTCCTTTTTCGAAATAACGACACCCCCTTGCTTCTCTAGATGATTGGGACGATTTGTATGGATTAAAATGGTGTTTATGTTGCTGGAAATCACTGGAACAAGTGGGTTCTAGAGAGAAAATTTGAGACAAAAGTTTATGTGTGTGTTTTTGGTTTAGTAAAAGTGAAAATGAAAATGAAATAATAGAAATGATGTTAATGGGAAGTTGGGACTGCAACATAGCAGTAATGAGTGCATAAAAGTCGAGTTTGATTGGTGGAATTGTTACAAAAACGAGGCAAGGACTAAAAATGTAAATATTTTGAATTCTGGCGTTAGGTGCTGCGCACCAAACCAATAGGTGCTGCGCACCGGGCCCAAATTCAGCCTTTTTCTGATTTTTCGTTTTTACGTTTTTGCTTCGTTGGACCTTTTCGTTAATTGAAAGTTCTTAAGTATGATTTGTTATGAACTTAGGAAAGTTCAATAGGTGTTTTCTTGGTATTAGGACTTATATAATTGATTCCGGGAGATATTCCGACACTAGTTCCGACAAAGTACAGACTCAACAGTTACGACTAGAACAAGGCGAACACGATAAAAGAGTAACTAATATTTTGAACCGATATAGTAATTGAACAAGTACCTGAATTTTAGACGGTTGTCACAGTGAAATGAGGAACATAAAATTAAAAGATGGAATAATCTAGATCCATATCCATATTTAATTAGAGCATCTGTAACAAAGGATAGTAAACACAAACATTGACTCACAATGATTTTTGGAAACTTCACTCCTGTAATTATAGGAGCATTGACGTGTTGCTAGACGCTAACCAATGTTATCACATTTATTGAGACACGCTCAAAGAGGGAGTTGTTGGTAATTGAACACGTCAAGTAAATGTGTGTCTATAAACATGTGAGCCTACGGGTTTGCACACATTGAATGTTAATTATTAATTAATATGTTAATTTGTAATAATTGAGAGGGTTTATTATGTGAATAGGATTTTTTTTTCCTAATTACAATACACCTTACATCCCAAGTAAAAGTTATCTATATAATAAACCTTAAGTTTATTATTTGTAACATACCAAAATCGTTAGGGTTCTTAGAAGAAATCGATTTGCTGCTTTGCTCCATTCGACCGATCGGCATAAACCCAAAAGGGTTTCAATTTTGGCTTGGTTCGAATACAACACATTCAATCACCTTGGAGGTGTGTTTTGACTTAAGGTTTAAAGCATACAAGCTAGAAGGAGCAAGACAAGGGTTGTGGAAACTATACACATGTACTAACAAACAATTATGTTGCTAAAGAGGGTGTCGTGTACAAATTTGTAAAGGGATTTCATTATAAATCCTAAACGAGGTAAATCAACAAACAAACGTATTAGTCTTACTTAATTAATATTGGTTACGTGTAAATCCTAATTACTTCTGTTGCGTGTTGTGTGACAACTTAACTTGATATATACCCATACATAACATATGAATTGAGAAATACACTAATACATGATCTGACAAAATTGTTTTATAGAAAGAACACATTCACGTTAATGATTTGACGATTTTGGGTTACAAAGACCTAAATCCAACGATGATAATCCCATTCAATAGGTTACCCCGTCTTTGCGAAGGACGAAATTGGCCTTGAACTGTGTACATGTTTTCGAAATTTTTAAGATAGTTACTAGTATTTTAGCAGATAAACAAATAAATAAACAAACAAAGTATTGATAAGTGGCACCAAACAAACCGATCCATAATAAATATCATTCAATATGACCTAAAAATGTTTTTACACGACATTCAACTAGTACGACATTGACAAGTCATTTTTCGTTTCATCTAATTATCAGTATATAGTCATCGATCAACACATCTTGTTTGATTGTATTCAATTTTACTTCAACTCATAAATATTAAAACTTATCTTACTAATTTATTTCATCCATGAAAAGCACAATAAAATAAATTTTAATTACCAATCTACCGACACGTTTCTTTTTTAATTATTAAAAGAAATAAGGGTGTAAATATTTGACTGTGAAAGTCAAAATTAGGGAAATCGTTGACTAATTAAAGTCATTAGTCTTATGTTTGAATGCTAAAAAGGATTATACCTTTAAATCGGTACATGCGATATTGACACGTCAAACGTGTCAATTTTGGTCAACAAGTTTAAATTAATTGTCTTTTTTTGTGCCTACGTGTTTTCTTTCCACAAAGTGTGAATATGGAATTTTGTTTTTATTTATCATTTAGGAGTTGATAAAAACTATAGAAAAAGAGATATACATGTTTTAATATATAAGAGTAAAGTTATATCTAAAGATCGACTTGGTTAATTTAAAAAGTGATTAGTTAGTATAAAAAAAAGAAAATTAATGAAATTTATGTGGATAAAACTGTGTTATACATAAGTTTAGGTCTATCATTTAAATAAATGTATTATCTCTTAAATATATAATATGCAATGTTATTTATATAAATTTAGACACTTATATCGGTATTTAGGAGTGGCAACTTTGACCCTAATTGCTTCAAACGGGTGGGTTTGGGTAAAAAAATTGACGTTTTGGGTCTAAGTGGGTCATCCTAAGAGTTACACACGGGTCAAATGGGTCAATTGAGAAAACTGCTTCTAGTAATTAACGGGTCCAATGGGTGAATCGAAAGGGTCGAGCGGGTCAAGAATGGAATACTGAAATTTGATGTTGCTCCTTCGTCTTTGATTCTTTATTACTTGTCAAAAACCGAAAACTAAAATTACGAACAACTTCGTCGGAAAATCATCATCAAAACACCAAAGCGCAACTACTTTCTACCGACCACCGCCACCTATCTTCGGCTCCGCCGCCTTCACCGGTAACAACAGTCCGAAGAAAAAAAAATAAGATGAAAAGAAACCGTAAAATTGAAACACGGTTGTTAAAAAATTAACAAATTTAAACTATCAAAACTGAGAAAATTAATTTTGCTTTTGAGGGTATTTTTGGAAACTGGATTTGGACTCCATTGATGGAAGAACAAGAATGAGGTGAAATAGTGGTTTTGTAATGTGATAGTGAGTCATGATTAGGTTTGCACGTGATTGGCACGGTTAGTGACTCGTGAATCAATACAGATTGTTGAAAAATACTTGAGGTTAAAAATTTTGTAATTATTACTGTGTTTTGTAAAATAAAGTATATATATATGGTAGGAAATAACGAGCATCCATGTGCTTTAAACTCAATTTATCTAATTTTATTAGTAATATATTTTTAGATTTTATAAATAAATAAATAATAAATCTTAAAAGTAGATTTTATAAATTAAATAATAAATAGTTAAGTTTTATACATTAAATTTTATATATTTAAAAAAAAAATGTTAAAAGTACCGGGTCAACCCGACCCAACCCTGCCCGTTTGACCCATAACCCGTTTGACCCGTTTTTGGAATGACCCGTTTGACCCATGATCCGTTTTGACCCTAACCCGTTTTGACCCTTGACTCAACCCAACCCGACCCACCCATTTGCCACCCCTATCGGTATTATAAAATTAGAAGCAATTACCTATAACTGCAAGAACGACTCTTTAAATGAATGAGTGATTGTGTTTAAATTTATAATATATTTAAATGTGTCTAAATATGTTAAATATAGTCCAGAAGATTATGTTTAAAAAAATCTTAAAATTAATATATTACTATCTTATTTGAAATTATTAAGTAAGACTTGTGCCAACCGACGGGCGTCGGTTGGTGTTTTTCCCTCTCGCGGTCATTAAAGCGAAAAAAGAGGAAAACGTATTTGTTGTGTGTAGTGGTGGTTCCTATAATTTAAAAAAGATTTTAAATATAACCATTATAAGAATAAAAATAAAAATAAAAAAAATAAAGAACAATTAGAACGGTCAAAAAAATTAATAATTCTTTTTTCAGTCCTAAAGTATATATATATATATATATATATATATATATATATATATATATATATATATATATATATATATAGTAAGGTTCAAATGGGATCCTCAATTCTTTAAAGATCTAGGGATCCACTTCTTACCCATACATTTTTCCCTTAATATTTTTTTTTTTTTTTACATTTTTTTTTTTTTGATATGTTTTACTTAACTTTTTTTTTTTTCAAAATCACATGTGATTTTTTTGTAAAAAATTAAAATCACATGTGATTTTCAAAAACCAAAATTTATAAATTTTAAAATCACACGTGAAATTTTTTTTTTTGTCGAAAATCACATGTTATTTTTCAAAAACCAAAATTTATAAATTTTAAAGTCACACTTGAAAATTTTGTTTCTCGAAAATCACATGTGATTTTATAAACAAAATAGTTTGTAGGTTAAAAATCACATGTGATTTTGGTAAAAAAAAATAATCAATAATTTTTTTAAATCAAACGTGATTTCACCTAAAAAAAATTTGTAGATTGAAAATCACATGTGATTTTTAAAAAGTAAGGTTGAAAATCAAATGTGATTTTCGGAAGAAAAAAAAATAAAAAGTAAATAAAAATGTAAAAGAAAAAAGTAAAAAAAAAAAATTTAGAAAAAAAGAACAAAAATATAAGGAAAAATGGGTGGTTAGAAAGGGATCCCTGGATCTCTAAAGAATTAGGAATCCTTTTTGAACCCAAAACTATATATATATATATATATATATATATATATATATATATATATATATATATATATATATATATATATATATATATATATATATATATATATATATATATATATATATATAGGATTAGGATATTATAAAAAGGTTTGAATTAAGAAGGATAGAAATAAATATGAGAGTGTCATGTGGCATTTTAAAAAAAATTATTATTATTATTATTTTAATAAAAAAAAGGAAATTTTAATAAATAAAAAAAAGTTGGAGGAAAACAAAAAAATTTGAAAATTTTTCCGATGACGTCATCATTTTCGTACATAAGTTTTAAACTTATGTAAACGAAAAATTGATGCACCAACTAAAAAATGATTTTTGGTGCATCATTTTATAAAAAAATGACAATTTTGGTGGTCATTTTTCAAATAAAGTGATTTTGGTGCATAAGTTCGTTTAAAAAATATTTTTCGTACATCAGTTTAAAAAAAATGAATTATTGTGTTTCAGTTTTCAAAAAAAAATTTATGCATAACTTTCTTCGAGCCAAATTTAAATTTTCCACGAAAAAATAAAATTTCGATTTTTTTTTAAATTATTTTTTTCTATTAAAAATATTAATTTTTAAAAAAAGAAATTTCAAAATTGCCAAATGTCACTCATACAATCCTTTCTATCCTTTTTATTTAACAAACTTTTTCCATTAACCCTCCCCAATATATATATATATATATATATATATATATATATATATATATATATATATATATATATATATATAATATATACCATACATTTAAACTCACACAACTAAAAACTACAACACATGCCTACATACGCATTATTCATCACATATTTATCAAATACAACACAAAAATGCCCCGAAAACAAACCAAAAAACACCTTCATTTAGTAACAACATGTTTCATTATACGTTAAGCAACCCCGGTTTCTATGCCACCTTCACCGGCGGGTTCTTCCACGATACAAACAAATAAAGTTTCACCATCAAATGCTCTCGGGTTTGCTTCATACGGTCCACCAATCGCCAATCGGTTTGCACTAGCGTCCGACGATCCTCACAACTCGTACCAACACCGCGATTGGTACCAAGAATCGCCACCTCAAAACTCACCCTAATTTAATCAATCTCATTCAAACTCATAACAATTTAACCAACAATCACCCCAATTCTATCAACATCAAAACTCATCACAATGGAACCCACCGCCAAACTAATACCAATTTAACCAACAATTACCCCAATTTAATCAACCACATCAAAACTCATGACAATGAAACCCACCACCAGACTCGGCACAATGGAATCCACCACTAAACTCATCACAAATGAATCGATCACAACCAAACTCATCCCTATCTAATCAATCACCACCGCACACTGAGGAAGAAATCGGTGAAATTGTACCAAAAAGAAACCAAACAAAGTAGTCCCTTAAAGAAGCTAAAATTTAAGGCGAACGGTGGGTACACGCTTCGGAAGATACTGTAAACGGAAACTGTGACGTTCCGTATTTTTGAGGTATTATCCGGTTGCCATCTATCATTATTTTGTCGGTATTGTTTTGATCCATTATATTTTCCTTGTGTTTTATCACGCTTTATTTCGTTTTGTCGGGATATTTAATTATTTGTTTAGCTAAACTTTGTTCTTCGGAATGGGAGTATGTTAAGACCTAATGTCTTTTAGCTAGTGCTTTCGTAAGATAAGTTAGCGTGTTTAGCTTTCGAGAAGCTAACGTTAAGTGTTAAATACTAAGTATTAAGTATTACTAAATTGGTCCTTTAACGAGTTAATTCTGTGTCTAAGTTACTATCGTAAACGTTATTAAACAAATTGGGAATCGTTCGTTGAAAAAAAAAAAAAAAAAAAAAAAATCTTGACTGCGAGGCAGTGAGGACTCTGACCTGAATTTTGTAGTTTTGCTCTTTTGACCCAATCACGTGGATAACTCACTTTTTTTTGAATTTTTGCTTCAATCCAAGTGCTCCAACATGTGATCCATGCTAACTTGAAGTGGGTAAGATATAGATCTAAACTTACTTCCATGCATTCTCTTTCACCCAAACTTCTCCTTAAACTTTTCCGTTACTTTTCTTTGATTCCCACTTCAAACACACTAATTTCTCTCATCTCTTTCTCTCTATTTTCTGGAAATCTTACATTGTTAGAGATGTTATGAGTTTATGGAGTATTTGGTGGAGTATTAGAGAGCATATCCTTCATTTTTTTCAGTTAACTTCTTTGGGTTACCATCTTTGTGGTATATTCTTGTCATCATGTAAGTCTAATTTCTTTACTCTCATTTACTCTTCTTTCACTTTCATGCAACTTACTCACAAGAGTTTTGTGTGTTTGATCTTTGGCATTCATTTTCATCATTTGGAGTTCATCTTCTAGGTTTTGGCTTTCAAGATCGTTTGTGCCGTTGAATCACCTCAAAATCTTCTTAGCTTTGGAGAACTCGGATTTTCGTGACCTTTCCGGTGTTTGTAGATTATTGCGAAGGTCGTCGGTACTTTCTTAATCATCCTTTTCGTTTACGTATTCTTATTAAACACTAAAAATTCGTTTAAGTAAACATATTAGACAAATATATGAACAATAACTAATCAACCTAATAAACATAATATTTACATAAAGTGAAATTATTGGACGTGTTAGTGGTGACCATACTCGGACTTTTATATAAATTCGGTTAAATATAACATAAAATATACCGAAAATAATGTTTAAATGGTTAAAATTATAAAGTAAAATTTTTATAAAAATCCTCATAGTTTTATATTCTATTAATAAAATGTAAAATAAATATTAAAAGATGAACTTGTAATATATATTTGACATTTTTACCGATTTATTTGAATTTTTAACCTATTTAAAACGTTAAAACGTTAAAATCGATATAAATGCGAAATAAATATTAAATCTTAAAATATCAGATTATGGGATATAAAATGTATATATTTGACTAAAATAATTTTATAAAAAATTTCGGAACGTTTCTCTTAAGTATTACGTACTTTTTGGACTAAAAAGACGTTATATATATGTTAAAATACGTAAATTAATACTTGGACATAAATTATAATTTTTAATGACATGGTATAATATAAAATGACATTCTTTAATAGAATATGATTTTTAGAAAAAATTGTATAATTTCGACTAAAATCAGTATTTTTCCGGAAAACCAATATTTTTACCGTAAAATCAGTATTTTCATAAATTCACATTTTGGACTAAATGAACTTATTATACATTCTAAAGTATTTAAAACTAATTATTTTGACTTTCGTCTCGACATCCATTTTTAGTTCGATATCGATCCTCCTCTCGCGTTTTAAATATATATATATATTCGAAGTAATTGTAAATACTAATGTAATAGCTGACTTTTTAGGTTGACTATGACTAAGTTGACTCCTATCAAATATTCGACGTTATGTCATTCTTTCGAATCCTTATCGTTGATCGATTTTCAATTCATCATTCTTACCTCGTTGTTAATCTCAAAGGATTATCGTTAAAATGTATTGAATCTTTTAAACATTAATAGAAGGGCTAAACCGTGCTAGACTTAGTCTCAGAAAATACTTATTTAGTTTCATTTCTTTCTAGGGCACTTAGGCGGGAGCCGTGACTGTGACTCGGGTTTGGACTAATTTGACTTGTCACCCGACGTTTGGTATTATCGTGGGTTATTCGTTGCTCTTTTTACTGTTTTACTTTGGGCATGAAAAGCTTATATAAAACTTGTGTTATTTATATTGTATACCTAGTGGATCGGAATTGTTTGTAGATTAAATTGTCTTTAGGCCTCGTTAGACCCCTCTGTTTAAACACCTGTTAACTTTTTGAGCATCGGTTGCATATATATATATATATATATATATATATATATATATATATATATATATATATATATATATATATATATATATATATATATATATATATATATATATATGGGTTTGACAAACCCTCATTGTTCGGTAGGATGTCCCTACGAATGGATGTTATGGTCGTATGTTACTTGTTGATATGCCTTTGGTTTGACAAGCCTTAGGTTAGTGGATTATTTATTGTAGTCAGGATCGGGTGTATGATATCTAGGTAATATACGTCGCACTATGGTTGTAAAACAAGATATGCTTGGAAATTTATTTGAAATGTTATATTTTAAATGGGCACTTTTCAACTTAAAATGTCGAATAATTCACCGACATATTTGTTGACGTATTTTTTAACGCTTTTCAGGAGTTTGAGGTTGAGGATTGATGTTATGTTTCATGCCATGCGTTTGATTTTGCTGATCGTTTATTTGTTGCTTGGAACTTGTTATAATTTAGCTTAATTCCTAGAGCATCTGTGTATTATGATTTTGATTATGTATTTGAGACGAGTATGTTGTCTTGGCATGATTTATTTTAAATGATGTATGTTTTCTTATAGTGTTTGTTGTAACCTTGACTCATGATATCATAATTTGTACACCTCGTGTTTTCGCTTGAGTGGGGTGTGACAAAAACAAACAACCGAGGTGCCTTTTTGGGCAAAAGTGCAAGTCGATTACAACAAATTGGTCGAGGAACAACGTAACCTTAACCAACTAACGGGAAAGTAGAATAAAATTGCCAAAGACGTTAAGCTTTTCAACTCAATATGCAAACAACAATGATCCTCGTCCAAGCGGTGCATCAGACGAAAACGTTATAGAATCGGCATAGGTACAATTCAAGGATCAAACATGACGATACTTCATCTACACACAAATGTTGACATGCAATTAATATATACCCGAACTTATACACGGTGTATGGTGTTATGAAAAACAAACAAAAATCGAAAAAGAAAACCAACTAGGAACTCATAAACATAGAAGATGATGCAACGGTACCCAACACCTTCCAAGCCATAAACCCGGGTCTTTGCGGCTGCCATGCAAAGGTTATTCACCAACGATACGATTCGACGTCCATTTAGTCGATACACAAGCAAAAAAACTAAAAGAAATTCGATTTCGTCTGACGTTAAAGGGAGAAAACCCTGAATCGGTTAGAATGGCGACCGATGGGCAAAAAAACGATGGATACACTTAATCATCTTGCCGAAAGAAAGTTAGTTTTTAAGCTTAGATTTTTATGACAAAAAATGAACCAAAAAGTATTGGTAAAAAAACAAATTAAAATTCTAAAACATGCTAAGAAAGCGACGGAAAAAAAAAATTAAGTCGGGATTTTGCGATGTTGTTTGGTTGATTGGGTACGCATCAAGAAGACGGCGACGAGTGAACGAAGATGAAGATGGATGAAGAATAGACGTCGGATTTTCATTTTAAAAATAATCAATGTGTATTTTATTTAATGTAATGTTATTTTAATTAATGATGTTTGGATGTAATGTTTTTATAAAATTGTAATGTTTTTTATTTATTGAATTTGTTGAAATGATTATCATTATGTTTAAATATATAAAATAAATAAATGTGTGGGGTCATGAAAAACTGAATAACCGGTTATTGCTGACAGTGATTTAGTCCAATTTTAGTTAGTTTGGTGTGTGCTGACGTGACGTTGAGTTGACAAAAGTTGACCATGTCACTTGGTACAACGGTTGAGAGTGGTCTAAATTACAATTTTGACAAGTACTTTCAAGTTTATTTTACTTATTACGTCCTTTGGGAGTTTTTCTAGTGGCAATTTAAAATTGGATAAAATTATATCAAGATGAGAGGTACAAAGTGCGAATCTCACCGGCAACAACCTTGTTTGAGACATTTCACATATCAAATATAGTTTGAGCAGGTATCCAATGCCGATAACGCTTTAAGCCCACGGGTCAAGATGAATTCATCCGACATCATACGCTCCTAGTCAAAAAAACATATATTAAAATATGTACGGTAGTCACTCATCGATACTTTTCTAATTTATTTATTATCATATGGTTTTGTTTAGATATAAAGTTATCACCAAGAAAATATATATAAGTTAATATCTGTAATCTGTTTTTTTTTTTCTTTTCCGTTGCATGTGAAAACTTGTTGGATTGTTTAGTCAGAAATGAACTTTGCAATGGTCAAATCAACAACATATACATGGAAAAAGGGTCTAGTTATACCCACCCCCCTAAATGGCTATATCAACCCCCCTACTTACTTGTGTCACATCTATGACACAATGTGTCATAGATTTGACACTTTTTTGTTTTCTTGTCTTTTTTTTTTTGTCTTTTTGTTATCGTTTTTTTTTATTTTTTTGTGACAACCGTCTAAATTTCAGGTGATTCTCAGTTACTAATTCGGTTCAAAACTCTAGTTCTCTTTTACTATGTTCATATTGTTCGGGTTCATTTTGTCGTACTTTTAACTTGTCGGAACAAATGTCGGAATCAAATTATAAATCCTAACACCAAATATTCAACACAAGAACTTGACTAAGTTCTTAACGGTAACTAAAATGATTCTTGTCCCTAACTAATTACAACGGAAAACTTAAAACGTCAAAAGCTGGATTTTTCAATTCAGCCGGCGGCTGAATATATTCAGCCGGCGGCTGAAACCAGCCGACGGCTGATTATAGCCAGCCGACGGCTGAATCCCTCTGCCCAGCTGGCTGCTGACTCATTTCTGCATGCGTTTTCAGTGGACCAATTCTTCTTGGCTCGGGATTGGGCAACGATTTCTGCTCTTTGTGATCCCCTAGGCCAGAAAACACCACCACTAATCACTTTCTTTCTTTCAAAATCATTTTACACACACACACTTACAATCTCACTCTCATTTCTCTCCATTTCTCTCAAAACTCAAACACAAAAAAAAAACAGAAACATAAACATCAAAAACAGCCCATAAACATCAAAATATCAGTCATCTAAAGCATACAAATCGTTCTAGGAGCTAAGGGTATACAAGGAAAAGGTTTAAATCGGGTTTCCAAGTTGTTTTTGAAGCTAAAGCTCATCCAAACCGTCACTTTACTTTCTCCTTCGGTAAAACATTTTCTTTTTACTATTTCTATACATATCTTGGCTTGCATGTATGATCTAACACATAAAAATAAGTTTTTATAAAGTTTTACAACCATTTTATTTCAAAAACGGGTTTAAACAAAAAGGTGACTTAGATCTATATATTTGTGGCTAAAAATTCAAAAGAAACTTATATTTGAGCATATATATAAGTAATCTTGATGAATATTCAGTTGCATGTCGAAATCTAGCTCAAAAACGCTTAAAAACGCAAAAATGGCAAAACTGTAAATCTGTCTGGGCATTTCAGCCGCAGGCTGAAATATTTCAGCCGCAGGCTGAATTCAGCCGCCGGCTGAAATAATCCAGCCGCCGCCAGAATGCCATGTTCACTATTTTCGTTGTTTTAACGGTCGTAAACGTGATTTTAAGCTCAAACAAATTATCACAGATTATATACGATAATAAGCTACTGTTTTGACATATTATATTGTTGGAAAAACTTATTGGACTTGAAACGTGTGTGATATATATATTTAAACGTTGTATTGTGCATTTAAAGCGAGAAAGTGTTTTGAAAATGGATATAATTTTTATAACGCGGAAGCGCTGCCCAATTTTCACCGTAAATAACATTTCAAATTCAGAAACTTAATAACTTCGAGACTTATACACTTTAACTTGGAACCTTGACACTTTTGGACATATTTGGACTTATCGGACTATAAGACGTACACGAACATACAAACCTTCCGTATTAAATTTTTGGGACAGAATCTAAGTATTATAAATTGAGACTTAAAAATGTTAAATTGAAACTTAACCTAACTCAATTAAAACTTATACAACTTTCCGGTGTTCTAGGTCATTTGTGATTCCCGACGCGTTCCGCTCTCTTTGTGCTAGTTCATATCTCGTACCTTCGCAAACCGTGAGTTACATCCCCTACTTAATTACTGTTTTCAATTATCTTTTGGGGGAAACAAGAGATCTAAATGAACTTTTATGAACTCTATTGAACATTTTTGACCAACTTATGATTATTTAGTTTTATGGCCGATTGGCCTATGATAAACTAATGGTTCGCCACCTTTATTCGGCTCTTGATTCAAACTATGTTAAACTTATTTAATGCCATTCTCGGCACTCACATGTACTTTGATTGATCGTATAACTACCATGACTCTTGAGGAATATAGCTACTCTAAGTGACAACTACTAGTTTTAAAATAAATTCAGTGCCTAATTTTCACCACACACTATTAGCTTTGTTAAGCCGTTTAGTAATTATGGGTATCGATACTTAGGAAATAACCGTTCCTTACTTAAGTGGCAACTTAGGTACATATTACTCGATCAGAAATGACTCCTCGTAGTAGTCGGGGTAAGAGGCATCACGGTTGGTTAATCGGTTTAGTGTGAACACTTAAGTTATATTATGCCAAGTAGTCGTTATACATGTAATCAATCATAGTTTACTTATCATGCGCGTATAGAGTTATACGACTTCCGCATCTATCTCTAAATCAACTGTTTTGGTTCGACTATTCTTTAAGTCTTAATCTACTTTTAGAAACTACTAAGTATAGATATACTTAGCTCAAAACCTTTTTAGTCGAGGACTAGAAAACTGTAACTCACTCACTACTTTATTGTAGTTGACACTTTATCTCTTGTTTCAGGAAATCAAGTGTAAGTCACGGAATGCAATACTTGGATGGGTCATGGAATGTCACGTGAAGTCATGAATCGGGAGAAGACCTAATTTGAACACGTTTTTGGGAATTTTATCAAACAATTTATTATGATTATGTCGTGATGTACTTTTCAATACTTGGTTATCTTTAAATTGTAAACTCTTATTTATCGTTAAATGACTTGAAACCGTATGTTTTTATTATAACTCGTGTAATGATATCTTTGCTCTTCACACTTCCGTGTTTCCGCTTTAGCGGGGTGTGACAGACTTGGTATCAGAGCACTGGTTATAGCGAAAACGGTTTTGAAAATTTTTCAAAATTTTTTTGAAACCAAACTATAACCAAGGCTTTTCAGAAAAATCATTTCACGAGCTTTCAAACTTTAGTAGATTAATTCCGCAATCGCATGGTTTGCTTTTAACTAGGCGTAACTTGATCAACTATGCCTAGTTCAAAATAAATTCTGCGAGAACGGAAAGTAATTGCTATTGTCAAACGGTTTTCGAGTCGAAAAATTCCCGGTCTTATTCCTTCCCGATTCACACGTGACTGACCCATACATGCATTCTCGTTTACATTTTTCCTTAATTCCTGTACTCACGTAACATATTATTCGCAGATCCGACATGTCGCAGTCGTCCCGTTCACGATCTCAGTCACGACCCCTCCCGCGAGCCGTATCCCCATCGAACGAGCTTTCCGAGGGCCACACGGCGTCCGATAGTCAGCGTCATCAGACGACTGACCCGACAGAGGATACGCCAACGACGATCAGTAGCAGTCACGGATCCAGCCCGAGATCTGTGCTTCCACCCCCTCCACCAGCGCCTGTCACCGAACCACCGCAGCCCCAAGGGCTTCGCGCTAGGTTGACCGCGCGCCAGCAGTCGAGCCTGTTTCGACCCGCACCTCCTCAGTCATTTGTGGAACCCTACGACCCCGCCCTGCGCACTCCAGTAATGGAACGCTATGCGTGGGAACGTCAGTTCCTTGAGGAGCGACGACGTGCTCAGGAGGCCGGAATCTCCCGACCTATGATGCCACCTACTCTCCAGCCACCCCCACCGGCCGCATTCTTGCACCTGCACCGCGAGGTTCGGGCACTCGCTGAGGAGAACCAGCAACAGGGACTCCTCATCAGCGAAGTCACTGATGCGGCGCACCACTTGTCTGAGCAGGCGATGCGAATCATCGCATCGACTCGAGCCACGGCACGTACTGTGCAGCAACTCGTAGGGGCGTGCCTGGTAATGGGAACCTTGATCGCGGTCATGATGGCCAAGATGTTCCTAGAGAGGCGTCATTAGTCATATTCTTCCTTTTGCATTGTACTGTAGGCCGAGTTGAAATTTTCAATGTACACAGCTTCGAGCCATTTCCACCTATTTCCTTATTGTATTGTATTGTACTCCTTTTCTTTTATGAACCTTGTACCCAACTTAATTATTATTAATGAATGAAGCTCTATCCTTTTTACCTATTACTATTACTGTCGCATGAACCTTGTTCTAGAGTTGTTTGGTTACTCTTGCGTGTGAATCTTGTCATGTGAATCTCTTGAATCTTTGTCGTGCGTGTACTATCTGTTCCGTTATTTTACTCTTGCGTGATTGTCACCCTTGTTCATTGGATTACCTACTCATCGTATCTTATTCGTGCGTCTAAACTAGTTTCTTTTCTCCAATGTAGAATTATGTCTCTCGACAGAAGCGACGCTGACCGAATAGCCGAACAGGTCGCTGCTCAGCTGAACGCAGCGATGCCCGACTTGATTGCTCAGGTAATCGCCGGGATCAACGACGGAATCTTCGGGGGTGAGAACCCCAACATCAAAACCCCCGGAGAAACAACAAGAAACAGAAAACCACCCGCAACTACGCGGTAACTGCTGCACCACCACCACCACCAGCTGGAAACCGAAGCTACACGGGGACGAACCCCAAGTGCAATAAGTGCAACTTTCATCACCACGGGAACTGCCCGGTATGTTCTAAGTGCCAGAAGGTGGGGCACTTCTCCAAATACTGTTCAGAGAAAGCCGCAGTCCAGGGTCAGAAGCCTGTGTGCTTCGAGTGTGGAAGCGATCAACATTTCCGTAATGCCTGTCCCAAGCTTCAGAATGCCCAACCAAATCAAGGTGGACGGGGTCGCGGACGTGCTTTCGCACTTACAGCCGAGGAGGCTCGGCAGGACCCGAATGCGGTGAACGGTACGTTTTCTGTAAACAACCACTATGCATCTGTATTATTCGATTCTGGAGCAGAAAGAAGCTTCGTATCCTTAGAATTTAGACCTTTCATTAATTTAGGATCTAAGATTCTTAAGGATAGCTTCACCGTAGAGTATGCCAACGGTCAGGAATTTGAGGCTAAGGATGTAATCGTAGGATGTTCCATTTGCCTAGCTGATAAAACGTTTCCCATTGATTTAATTCCGATAGAGCTGAAGAGCTTTGACATCATAGTCGGAATGGACTGGTTATCTCGGTTCCGGGCCGAGATCGTCTGTTTCGACAAACTCATTCGAATCCCTCTATCAGACGGCGAAACCCTTGTCGTGCAGGGCGACAAACCGGGTCAACGACTTCGCCAGCGTTAAAATGCACAAGTACCTCAAAAAGGATTTTGATGCATTCCTAGCGCATGTCATCGAGCGAAAGCCTAAGGAAAAACGAATACAAGATATCCCCGTCGTCAAGGACCATCCAGAAGTCTTTCCTGAGGATCTACCTGGGTTACCCCCACTTCGACAAGTGGAATTCCGAATAGACCTAATTCCTGGCGCAGCACCGGTCGCTAAGACACCATATCGTCTAGCCCCACCGGAAATGCAAGAGCTATCGAAACAGCTACAGGAACTCTTGGATCATGGTCTTATTCGTCCGAGCTCGTCCCCCTGGGGAGCCCCAATCCTTTTTGTCAAAAAGAAAGACGGATCCTTCCGAATGTGCATCGATTACCGAGAACTGAACAAACTGACCGTCAAGAACCGATACCCACTTCCGAGGATCGATGATCTGTTCGACCAGTTGCAGGGTGCAACTTACTTTTCTAAGATCGACCTCCGCTCGGGTTATCATCAGGTTCGAGAGAACGATATCCCAAAAACCGCTTTCAGGACCCGATACGGACATTAACGAATTTCTCGTCATGCCATTTGGTCTGACCAACGCACCAGCGGTGTTCATGGATCTGATGAACAGAGTGTGTCGACCATATCTGGATAAATTCGTAATCGTATTCAGTTGATGACATCCTCATCTACTCAAGGAACAAGGAGGACAACGCGAAACATCTGAAACTTGTCCTCGAACTTCTCAAGGATCAGAAATTGTACGCCAAATTCTCGAAGTGCGAATTCTGGCTCCGAGAAGTACACTTCCTTGGCCATGTAATCAACCAAGAGGGAATTCATGTCGATCCAGCAAAGATTGAAGCGATTGAGAAATGGCAAGGCCCCCACGACGCCACCGAAATCCGACAGTTCTTAGGATTGGCGGGCTAGTATCGGAGGTTCATTAAAAATTTCTCAAAAATCGCTAAGCCGCTGACCGAACTTACACAGAAGGATAAGGACTTCACCTGGGGAGAACAACAGGATGAATCCTTCCAGAAACTGAAGTATGAACTGTGCCACGCACCGATTCTGTCCCTACCGGAAGGTACGGATAATTTCGTAGTGTTTTGCGATGCGTCTCATCAAGGACTTGGGTGTGTCCTCATGCAAAAGGAAAGGGTCATCGCATACGCATCGAGGCAGTTGAAGATTCACGAACAGAATTATACAACACACGACTTAGAGCTGGGAGCTGTCGTGTTTGCACTAAAAATTTGGAGGCATTACTTGTACGGCACTAAGTGCACGGTGTTCACAGATCACAAAAGCCTTCAACATATTCTTGAACAGAAAATGCTCAACATGAGGCAGCGAAGATGGATCGAGCTTCTAAGCGACTACGATTGCGAGATCAAATACCACCCGGGTAAGGCAAACGTAGTAGCTGACGCCCTGAGTCGTAAGGAAAGGGCTAAACCATCTCGAGTTAGAGCATTGGGAATCCAAATTCAAACTAACCTTCAATCACAAATTTCTAAAGCTCAGCAGGAAGCCTTGAAACCCGAGAACCTTAAGGCGAAACCCTGCACAATCATGAACAGGAATTGAGCTTAAACCGGACGGAATCCACTACTTCAAGAATCGAGCATGATTCCTAGAGCCGAGGACCTTCGCAAACTCATCTTGGACGAGGGCCACCGATCCCGATACTCTATTCATCCGGGATCCGACAAGCTGTATAAGGATCTACGGGAATACTATTGGTGGCCGGGCATGAAAAAGGACATAGCCTTGTATGTGGCTAAGTGCCTTACCTGCTCGAAGGTCAAGGCTGAATATCAGAAACCATCAGGGCTATTGCAACAGCCGGAGATCCCCATGTGGAAGTGGGAGCAGATCTCCAT
>CAJVGC010000396.1:0-21495 GCA_910822075.1 Senecio squalidus
TCAGGGATTTTCATCTGTCAACAGAAGTATGTTCTCGATTTACTAGTAGAGACGGGAATGCTAGATTGCAAACCTGCAGATACTCCCATGATCGCCAACCAAAAATTGTTCATGGAAGATGAAGCTGAACTGGCAGATAAGGAAAGATATCAGAGAATGGTGGGAAAGATTATCTACTTAGCCCATACTCGGCCAGATATTGCGTATGCAGTGGGAGTTATAAGTCAGTTCATGCACCAACCTCAAGTCCAACACATGGAAGCTGCTTTACGGATTATCAGGTATCTCAAGGGAACTCCTGGACATGGTGTTCTATTCAAAGCAAATGGGCACCTGAAGATTGATGCTTATACCGATGCTGACTGGGCAGGCGACAAAGGTAATAGGAGGTCTACATCAGGGTATTTTACTCTAGTGGGACGAAATCTTGTTACCTGGAGAAGTAAGAAACAAAAGGTTGTCGCTCTTTCAAGTGCTGAAGCTGAATTTCGAGGAATAGCACGAGGTTTAGCAGAAGTCTTGTGGCTGCGAAAACTTCTGTCAGAAATTGGATATCCCTCACTGGAAGCTAGTAAGATTATGTGTGACAACAAAGCTGCTATCCAGATTTCAGGAAATCCAGTTCAACATGATCGAACAAAACACGTTGAAGTTGATAGGCACTTCATCAAAGAAAAACTTGAAAATGAGATTATCGAGCTTCCGTTTGTTTCATCAAAAGATCAGCTTGCAGATATTCTTACAAAGGCGGTTACCGGAAAGGTCTTCGCTCACTGTCTTGACAAGTTGAGCATTGGAAACCCCACTACTCAACTTGAAGGGGAATGTTAGACAATAGGAGCCAAAATAAAATGTAAGCCCAAACCCGTATGTGGGCTTTGGCCCGTTAGGTTAATATTTCCTATAAATAGGCTTCCTATGTAAACGTTATAAGTTGAAAAAATACAAATATTTTTCCACAAAATCCTATTATTAATTTCTACACTTTCGATGATTAGGAAGAACAAAACAAAGTATGTTGCCTATGATATGACAAAAGTGAAAGGTTGTTGAAATTTTAGTTAATTAACCCAATTTATAATTATGGTAGAATGTGTCAGGATCGTATTAGTCGATGTAAACTAATAAGTTCGCCTTCGTTAGATCGTGATCTATTGAAGAAGTTCAGCAGCGGATGAACACTTCAATATTACGAGTTGTCGAACAATAGCTAATGAATAAGAAAACAAACAAAAGTATTGTCGAATTATAAGCCTCAATTGCATTAATCAAATTTATCAATACAACGTGTTTTCTATTCTTCAAGGATCTATCTATTTATAGACCTTGAGGCTCGTTCTAGATAAACTAGAAATCTACGTCTATCCTTATCTAAACATTGAATAAGGAAACTTTACTTATTAACAAAAGGAAATCTAATCTAATTATAACTCTATCTAATTAGATTCGATTTTTGTAAGATAAGTTTTAGTCTTCCGCGTATCTTGGCTTGACTTCCTCCTTATCTTGACTCTGACTTTGTCTGAAGTAACTCCATTTACCGTAGTAACTTTAGTAATACGTTGAACAGCCGCACTAACTTGTCTTGCGTTCTTCCGTAGTAACTTCTTAACATCAATCTGATTGTTTTAAGTTACTTTCGTTTGTTAGTTAGGAATCATTGTTTATGGTTAAACTATATCAACTAAGTTATAACCCAACAATCTCCCCCTAACCTTGAACTTTTATGACACATCAAAAGTACAAGTTTCTTACTTCAACAGTATTAACTACTTCATCCATAAAGCAGTATTAACTATTACAATGATGAGTTATTACAAGTCAATTTCCATTTTGTTCTTTTCTTCTATTCTTTGACACAGGATCTTCCAAATAAGTTCTTGAGTAAGTATTGAATCTCTTGGTCCATTCAGCTTTAATTCAATCAGCTCATCCAAAGTCTTCAATGAATGTGGATATTTGTGACTTACCAAGTAGAATTCCCTTGCTCCATGTCTTCTTATAATCGAGTATGCTTCACTTTTCTCATATATAAACCAGTTGAGTACAGGATTATTAGGTCCTTCTGCCTTGAAGACTGAACTTGTTGGCTTGTATCCAGGTTCAAACAATATACACAGAACATCCATTGCCAAATCAATTCCAGAACATACTCCTTTTTGATGAGAATACTTCCTAATGCCAATCTCATACATCTTCTCTAGATCATCTCTATCAAATTCCATGAAAACTGCATAAAAAGCTATGAGCTTTTTCTTTGACTTATCAGCTCTTGTAACTTCATATTCAGTCTTCAGATTTCCACCAATGTATTTCCAATCAGTGATTGCTGGAGGTTTTACCTTCAATGGAGTATATTTCAAACCTTCAACATGATTGATGTATGCAGAATAATCTCCCCCTTGAGCAGTACTAGGAGGATCTTGTTCCATATATTCAGGCTCTGGCTTGACATCCATGAATGGAATATCTGTGTTTGATTGAGAAGCAGCAGCAGCATCTTCATCCATCTTTCTTCTTTTAGCTTGAGGAATCCTTGTTGATCTGCTTTTGACTCTTTTATGCTTCTCCTCAGACTTCTTTTCTTCAGGAACAGGTTCAGAATGTATGAACACTTTTCTTCCTGTTTTCAGGGCAGCTTCAAGAGCATCTTTCTTCTTTTTCTCTTGAATCTTAGCTAGCTTTGCAAGAGCAGCTTCCCTGTCAGATTCCTTTTGTTTTTCTTCCTTTACAAGTTCTAAGATAGAAGCCAGCTTCATAGGGCCTAATGATCTACCACTATGTCCTTTGCTTTTGAGATAAGCTGTGTATTTCTTTCTATCTTCAGCTATCTTGACTTGTATAGGAGTGGGTTTGGACACTTTCTTCTTCTCAGGCTTGGCTTTGGCTTTAGCAAGCTTAAGCTCCTCTTCTTGCATCTTCTGTGCTAGAAGCTCATCTTCTCTTTCCAAAGACTTTTTCAAACCCTTCTTGACCAGTTTGTTCAAAATGTCATCATTAACCATCTCCTGGGCTTTTATTGCATCTTCAGCAGCAGCTCTTTGCATTCTGATGTATAACTCTGCAGCTTCATTTTCTTGTCTGATTGCCTCTATCTCCTCAGCAGTCATACCTTGAAAGTTAATGGCTTCAAAACATTCTTTTTCTTTTTGTTCTTCATCCATTTTTCTTTCTGTTGCTTTTTCTGCAGCCTTTAACTCAGCATCCATTCTTATTTGTAGTTCTGCTGCTGCATTTTCTTTTCTCACTATTTCAATCTCCTCCTCAGTCATGGTGCTAAAGTATAGTGCTTCTTTAGCCAGCCTATCTTCCTCTTGTATTTCTTCCTTTGACTTTTTCACCACCACATATTTGCCTTTGTCTTTTTCATCATCAAGATTGACCATTCTGATTTTATTCTTTTTCTGGTCAACTGTGATGAATCCAACTCTCCCTGCAGAAACAGATAAACTAGCAGACTGTTCAGGTAATGTTAGAGAGGTTGCTGAAATTGTAGCTAACTCAGCAGCAGCTGCTCTTTGTCTAGCAACTGCTATAGCAACCAGCTTCTTTCTTTCCTCCTCTTCTGCTTTCTTCTGTTCTTGTTTCTGTTTTTCATCCTTGATCTTCTGTAACTGTGATGATAGTGTTGCTTCATCTTCCATTATAGCAGTTCTTGACAATTCTGTTCTTATAAGAACATTTGCAGCTTCTTCTTGATCAATGGTGGAAGGAGCTTCTGTGACAGTGGTGGAGGGAGTTGTGGCTTCAGACTGAATTGCTTGAAGATGTGAGAAAGCTTGATCGAACGTGGGAGGAATGGTTGTGAATAATTGTGAATCATCTTCCTCCTCTGTTTCTGGATCTGGACTCATGTTCATGGGGTCCGTAGCAACTTGCTCCATTTCATCCGTACCAACTAAGTCCGTAGCAACTGGACTAGTTGTCATGGGGTCCGCAGCAACTGGGTCAGTAGTAACTGGGCTAGTTACCATAGGATCCACCGTAGTAACTTGATCCGTAGTAACTTGATCCGCGGCAACCATTTCAGCATCTTGATCCGCAGCAACTTTTGGTGAAGTTTCATCTTCCATCTCGTCTAGTGTTTCTTCAACCATTTGCTTGGCTTCTTGCTGCTGCTGCTCCCCCTTAAGTGGAGTATCCACTTCCATGTTTTCACCCTCTGCATCTATCACCATGTTAGCATCAAAATCTGTCTCCCCTTCAATTACACTGTCTGTCTCCATTTCTTCATCTTGATTGGAGGTGGCAGTGATGACAGTGTCTGTGCTTCCCTTGTCTTCATCACCCTTGCTTTCTTCAGATGATAACACATTCAAATCTTTCTCCCCCTTGTTGTCATCTGAGGGAGAGTCATCTGAGGAAGATGAACTGGATGGCATTGGTGAGGTTCCAGCATTTAGTGTGGTGATTCTTTTGGGCAGTAGCTGGACTGAGATCAAATCTTGTTGTGCCAGCACTTGTTGCACCAATGAAGTTAAAGAGGACAGCATCTCTTCTTGCTTTTCAACCCTCACCAATAGTTTCTGGTACATACCCATCAATTCCTTGTAATTACCACCACTACCCTCACCCCTTTCCTGTTGGGTACCAACAGGTGGAAGATCCTCGGGAAAAGAGAAACTCTCCTGCCTAGCAGAAGCATGAATCTCCCCCATGGTCTCTTGGCGCCAGGGACCACCTTCCCAATTTGAGAACAAGTTCTCAGCAAAGGATGGTGTTGCCGTAGTTTGGGTCTTAGTGATGTTGACACTGTCCTGAGCTCTACTATAAGAAGTAGAGGCTGCAGTAGTGTCAGCCCTCCCCACATGTTCTTCCCTCTCCTTAGTGACCAACTCAGTGAACAAGGGGGTATGTTCAAGGTTTTCCCCTAATTTGTGTGGCAATCCTGAAGATGTTTCAGGGATTGCTTTTGCAGTTGTAGAATGAGGGATGGTTTTAGACACAAGAGGCTGAGTAACCCTCTTGAGTCTTTTAGAAGCAACTGTGGGGGATTTGTGAGGCGCAGAAACTTTGGGCTTAGTCACTTTAACAGTAGTGACTGGAGCAGTAGCAACTGGAGTAGAACTCACAGTAGCAACTGGAGGTACTTGGGCAGTAGCAACCACCGTAGTAACTTCTGGGTTTCCACCTACAGTACTTGCTTCAGATATGGCACTAGTGCCCTGAGTAAATGCAGTGGTACTGATGGTGGCAGCTGTGGGATGGGACAGAGGAAGAGTTTCTTGTCCTGCAGCTGTGGGAATTGTGACCACCAGCATTTTTGAGAACAGTGGTGTCACATGAGATGGTCCACCCTTGTTTGCTTGTCTCATGTTTGTAAAAACTTTTCTTGTATGAGCATGTGAAACAAAACATTTTTCAGATCTGGGGAGATCTTTATGAACACAGTTTATGCAATGTTGAAGAAATCTTGGATACATAAGAAATTTATTTGTACTATCAATATTTCTTCTCATTGCATCAAAAATCATGTATGAAAAATTATAAGTTCCCCCCGTAGCCAAGCACACCATTGCATTGGCTAATGATGAACTTCCTTCATGCCACCCTGTTCTCTTGGGGGACATACATTGTTGCAAAGTATGCAACATGAATTTCCATTGAGGGGAAAGTTTAGCTTTTAAAAATGTAGATATGTTTAAGTTCCCCTCATATCCCATGTTTTGAAAAGTAGTAATCAGGGTGTCATCAGGAACATGTTCAATACCTTCCTCATCTTGTAGGTTAAGATGGGTTCTGAGCGAGGACTCTGTCACTTGGAATGCTTTTCCCTTTACCACCGCATTGATGGCGATTTCAACGTTGTCCAGAGTGGCAGTCGTCCAGAAATCCCTAATATGGGATTCATCAATCGTCGGATTAATGGTTAACGCCGTCTTTATTGTTGATTGATTAAAGAAATCAATTATATCGTGAAAATCGGCGTTATCGGTATTCTTCTCCAGGTAAGCGACTAGTCTTGCCTTATTTTTGATCACAATTCCACGCTCATCTTTCTTGTTCCTGAATATCCAGCGTGTACCAATCACCTTTTTGCCATATGGGATCTCAACTAGTACCCATACCCCTTGAATCTTGAACTGGAGCAGCTCTGCCTGACATGCTTCTATCCAGTGTGGATCTAGTAGAGCTTCTTGAATTTTCTTTGGCTCTATTTGAGAGAGGAAGCATGCAAAGAGACATGTGTTTATAAGGGCACTTTGAGAAACCTTTTTGGATTTAGTTTGACTTCTGGTCTCCATTGCGATGTCAAAGTTGCCAATGATTTGATTAGACGGATGGTTCTTGGCAACGCGAGAGGATGGGACCTTTTCAGGGCGTAAGCCAACTCCTAAGTTTGTATCATTCATGTCGGGCAGATCAGTGCTTGTATTTTGCCCAGTGGTTGGAGGAGTAATGAATGATGTATTAGGATATGGTTCAAGATCGTCATAGACCAATTGTTCAACGCCATTTTCATCCTCTTCAATGAGACGTGGTACTCCATTGGGTCTAGTGGCATCAACCGTAGCTACTGGTGAATGTGGTTGTGCCTCATCGTCCACATTTGTAGACTTGTCCTCAGTGTGAGGAGAGTCTGGTTCTTCGTCCTCTTTTGAGGAGTTTTCTTCAGTGTGAGAGGAGTCTGATGTTGCTAAAGAGATGGAGTCTTCCAAAGTGATGGGAAGATTGATGTATTCCATCACATCTAATCGGGCAGTACCTGTAATAGGAGCCGTAGCAACAGGTGCCGTAGTCGTGGATTTTGTTGCCGTATTAACATGCTCAGTAGCAACTTGGTCCGTATCAACTTGCTTTGGATGAAACTCAAAGTTAGAGTTTAGAGATCTTGTTAAGGCATCCAAATCAAATACCCAATCTGGTCCATGTCCTCTCTTGTTGGGTGTGTATTCATTGAATGTGACATTTGAGCTTTCTTCAATGATCTTTGATTTGTGGTTGTAGACCCGATATGCTTTGCTTTGAGATGAGTAGCCAACAAATGTTCCTTCATCAGCTTTGCTTTCGAATTTGCCAAGATAGTCTTTTGAGTTAAGAACTGTGCATGGGCATCCAAAAGCACGAAGAAAGCTGATTAAGGGTTGCTTCTTGTGTAGTAGCTCATATGGTGTCTTGTTGTGTGCCTTAACTAGCAACACCCTATTTTGGACATAGCAGGCAGTGTTAACTGCTTCTGCCCAGAAGAAGATAGGAAGGCTTGAGTCAGCGAGCATGCTTCTGGCTGCCTCAATTAGTGTCCTATTACGTCTTTCAGCAACGCCGTTTTGTTGAGGAGTCCTGGCAGCACTGAATTGGCGTTCTATTCCTTTCTTCTCACAGAAGTCATTCATCATACTATTCTTGAATTCTGTACCATTATCACAACGGATTTTCTTGATCTTCTGAGTGAGTTGAAGTTCAATCTTAGTGATAAAAGATATGAGAAGTTGGCGTGTTTCATCTTTGGTACCAAGAAAATAAACCCATGTATATCTTGTGTAATCATCGGTGATGACCAAGCAGTATGACTTCTTTGCAATGCTCTTTACATTCGTAGGACCAAAGAGATCCATGTGTAATAAATGTAAAGGAGTGGTGTTAGAGTTGACTTCCTTTATCTTGTGGGAAGACTTGTGTTGCTTCCCCTTCAAGCAAGCTAAGCAATTGTCTTCAAGATTAAATTGCTTGTTTGGGAGTCCTCTAACCAAGCTAGACTTAACTAGTTTGTTGATGTTTTTCAGGTTCATGTGGCACATCCTCCTATGCCATAAAGTTGATTCATCCAAAGTTGCTTTTGAGAGAAAGCAGGCTTCAGGTGAATTGACTTGAACCTTGGACATGTCTAAACAATAAACATTGTCCCTCCTTGGTGTTCTGAGTAGTATCATGCTCTCATCGATTACATACCCAGGCTTCATTATAATGCATTCAGTAGCAGTGAAGATCGGTGTGTGTTTCTCATCACAAACTTGTGAAACACTCAACAGATTATATTGAAGCTGTTGCACATAGTACACATCCTTGAAGTGTAGTGTACCATTGCTGATTGTTCCCTTTCCAGTAATCTTTCCTCCCTTTGGATTGCCTCCAAAAGCAACGTATCCTCCGTTGAACTTTTCAAAGTCCTGTAGGCAGGACATGTTGCCCGTCATGTGCCTGGAGCAGCCACTATCTACATGCCAACTGTCCTCATCCTCCTTTGTTGGCTGAACCTCGGCCATAAGAGATGCTGAATCTGGAGTTGGTGAGTCAATAGCCATGAGAGCATCCTCGTGTGGTGCTCCTTGATCATCATCAGTCCAGTCATATCCCAATATGTTGTTGTTGAGTGCAGGAATTTCAACGTCAATATAATCCAGCTCAGTAGAAAAAGCATCGTCCGTAGCAACTAATTCTCCAAGAATGTCCGTATCATCTGTTACTACGGCTATGCATGCATGGTGAACAGTAGCCGCAGTATTTTCTACGTGATTTTGTTCCTCAGAGATTAGTGCTCTATTCTGACTTGTTTCTTCAGCCAAGTCGCTCCAATCGAATCCAAAGATGTCCTGTGACATGAGTGCACTTTGATTTGTCTCTTGAGTGGTTCGTGGATTGTTGGTGTTTGACTTGTTTGGACAATCTCTAGCGAAGTGGCCTAATTCACTACATTCATAGCACTTTACTTTGCTCTTGTCGAAGGTGATTCGTTCGTTGTTTCGTGGATTGAATCTCCTTCCTGTTCTATTCAAGAATCTTCTTGCGCGTAGGGCCAACATAGCAGATTGCCACTTGAGATCGATTTCATCAGAATCATCTTGATGCATCTGTTTGACCTCGTCAACTGTGAGATTAGCACACTTACATATAAACGATTCGAATGAAATCTCTTCGCTGATTTCATGTTTGGATCCTCCAGATGTTGTAGCAAGGGCAGTATTAACATTGGTAATACTGGGATTGACTTCAGATTCAAAGACTCTGGGGTCGTTGTAGAGATCATCCAACTCTAGGGCTTCTAGGGCGTCTCCTTGTCTGTAGATGACCGTATACACAATCCATTCCTTCCCTAGAGCTCGGATAAACTTTCTGTTTAGATCGTCCTTCTCATACTTGATTCCTGCGCTTATCATCTCTCCAGTGAGCTTCTTGTATCGATCAAAAGTCTGAGTCATTCGTTCGCCAGGTATGCCATTGAAGTTTTCATACTCCTGTTTGAGAAGCGCCTTCTTGTTCTTTTTGGTATTCTTAGTTCCGCTGAATCTTTTCTCCAATGCTTCCCATAGCGATTTGGCATCTTCATATTCTTCGAATTGCGATTGGTATTCGTTGGGGATTGCAATCATAAGAATACTAAGAGCCTTGATCTCAGTTTGTTTCTCCCTGCGTTCAAGATCGCTTACCAGTGCGCGAGCATTCACTCCTGGTTCTCCATCAGCTCCTTGGGCGGTAGGACGTTTGTTGCCGTTGATGATTACATCCCATACTGTATAGTCGGCCAGTAGGATGTGTTGCTTGATTCGTAGCTTCCATAGGTCGAATTCGTTGCTGTTTAGGATGGGAACTTTTCCAAGTGCAACTTCCGTCATGATGGTTGTAATTGATTCTTCTTGTGAGAATTATCAACTCGTTGATCAATGGATCTAAAGCACCTCCTGTGCTCTGATACCACTTGTCAGGATCGTATTAGTCGATGTAAACTAATAAGTTCGCCTTCGTTAGATCGTGATCTATTGAAGAAGTTCAGCAGCGGATGAACACTTCAATATTACGAGTTGTCGAACAATAGCTAATGAATAAGAAAACAAACAAAAGTATTGTCGAATTATAAGCCTCAATTGCATTAATCAAATTTATCAATACAACGTGTTTTCTATTCTTCAAGGATCTATCTATTTATATACCTTGAGGCTCGTTCTAGATAAACTAGAAATATACGTCTATCCTTATCTAAACATTGAATAAGGAAACTTTACTTAATTAACAAAAGGAAATCTAATCTAATTATAACTCTATCTAATTAGATTCGATTCTTGTAAGATAAGTTTTAGTCTTCCGCGTATCTTGGCTTGACTTCCTCCTTATCTTGACTCTGACTTTGTCCGTAGTAACTCCATTTACCGTAGTAACTTTAGTAATACGTTGAACAGCCGCACTAACTTGTCTTGCGTTCTTCCGTAGTAACTTCTTAACATCAATCTGATTGTTTTAAGTTACTTTCGTTTGTTAGTTAGGAATCATTGTTTATGGTTAAACTATATCAACTAAGTTATAACCCAACAGAATGGACTTTGTCCGTAGTGTTTTAAATTTTTCCGGTGAAGAATTTGTAATGGTTAAATTAGTCAATACATTGTTTATTTTTTTGATCATGTGCAAATCATACCGGATGATTTATTCTGTTTCCACCAGGTTGAAAATTAACTAAAATACCAAGTGGTGACAACATATTCAATTTATAGTTTCTCTAATCAACTATAAAAGGAGCCATAATATGATAACATTATCATTTCAAAATAATATCCCATAGTTTCCTTTTGAAATCTTTTTCGTGTTCAAAATGGCCGGTTTCAGTTACTTGTTGGGGACTTATATAGTTCAAATCCTTGTTTTATCAATCTTTTCTTCGAGTGTAGTTGGCCACGGATTGAAAGTAGGGTTTTATGAGAAGTCATGCCCTCAAGCAGAAAAGATTGTATCTAAGGTCATAAACGAGGTTATGACAGTGGCACCATCTCTATCTGGCCCGTTATTGAGAATGCACTTTCACGATTGTTTTATTAGGGTTCGTGATATCATATCTTATCATAAGTTTAATTCTCTTATATAAATACATTGACAAATAATTGGCACTAGTTTTATAATCATTTTAAATGTAGGGCTGTGATGGATCAGTTCTATTGGATTCTCCAAATAGACAATCTGAGAAATTTTCACTTCCAAATCTAAGCCTTAGAGGTTTCAACATCATAGATAAAGTAAAGTTGGCATTAGAAAAGGCCTGCCCTAGTGTGGTCTCTTGTGCAGACATTTTAGCCCTTGTTGCCAGAGATGTTGTAGTGGCGGTAAATTGCTTCTCCTATCATATCTATTTCTGAGATAAGTTTCACGTGTTGCACACGCAAGTATCATTCATTTGATAGGATAATGACTAGTTATCTATAATCTTGTTTCTTATTTGTTTGTTGACAGACCAAGGGACCATATTGGAGGGTGGAAACTGGCCGTAGAGATGGAAAAGTGTCTCTAATCAATGATCCTATAAACCCTGTAACGGGCTTACCGTCATTTCTCTCAAACATCACCGTTTTGAAACAATCATTTGCGCAAAGGGGACTAAGTGCAAAAGACCTTGTTGTTCTATCAGGTACTCTTCACGATTTTCCATTTTATAATTCAATTTCTTGAAACAAGACTTTAACATCAACAGTATGACAATTGTTTTTTTTAACAACAAATTATAAATTTATAATTATATTTGTAGGAGGACACACCCTTGGGATGTCTCATTGCTCATCATTTGAAAGCCGGCTTTACAACTTCACTGGTAAAGGTGATACAGACCCCACCATGGACCAAAACTACATTGCAAGATTAAAGTTGAAGTGCAAGCCAAGAGACCAAACCACGCTAGCTGAGTTAGACCCAGGGAGTTTCAAGACCTTTGATGACTCCTACTACAAATTCATCACTAAGAGGAGAGTACTTCTTATATCGGATGCAGCCTTACTTAACGACCCTGAGACTAGAGCTTACTTGGTTCAAGCTACTAGCCATGTTTCCACTTTCTTTAAGGACTTTGGCGTGTCTATGGTTAATATGGGTAGATTTGGGGTGCTTACAGGTTCTCAGGGTGAAGTTAGGAAAGTTTGCACCAAAACTAACTAGGATCGCTTTTTTGTTAAACAAAATAAAACCAAGACAAATCGTGATTCATCATGTTTGATCAAGTGGTTAAAACCTATTTCACTTATTTAACGCTTCAACATAAGTCCCGTCCATTCCCGTCCATCAGGAAGCATGGTTTGTTAGGTGTTAAACCAAACAAAATCATGGTTCAACGGGTGTTGAATGTACACCCAAAAAGTATGCGTTGTTCCATTTTCGTTCATTGTTGTATACTATGTTTTCATGAGATCAAAACACAATTTTCTTTTGTATTTGTATCATTTTTGCTGTTTTTGGGTATAATGAAATATATATATTGTATGTTAATTGGCTTTTTAGAGGTTTATTTCCTTATTTATCATACGCTTAAATATGCTCAATATATCTTATGTTTAATTGAATATCATTGTTTTATAATGGACGAGTACATTCTTGACATTTTAGTATACTTGTAACCGTTAATTTTTTTTCCCTTTTTTTTCAAGTAGAGTAACAATTAATTTTTTCACTTGTTTAAAAAAATACCACTTACCATTTTAGTTCCAATGGCAATATGTTTCTATAGTTTGTCCCTTTTAAGACATAAAAATCACAATATGAGTCGAATTGGTGAAAATATTGCATAGGAGATTATTAGTACTTTGGATGATCTAGTTCATGGTGTCTTGACTTTTCTCTTTTAGTTGTTAGTGTTTATGAATTAAGCATCAAAATTAACATAACATTTTCTAAGTCTTTTTCAGACTTTGAAAGATGTTAGTTATAATTTTAAGACCACATGTAGGGATGACAATAGATCAGAAAAAACTCATAATCCGCGGGTATCCATCTGTCATTGGTAGAACAACCCGTAAGTGTTTATCCGTGGGTGTGGTCGTGGGTTGAAAACCATAGCCGTTGGCGGGTCGCGGGTGGACGTGGGTTTTGTTATAAATCCGCAGGTAAACCTACCCGCGAACCCATCAAAACCCATATATAATACTCGCGAGTATATCTGCTAATCCGTAATAATATGAAATATTAGATATATAACTTAAGTCTAAATTAAGTACATGCCTTGTTAGTCATCATTTTCATCTAGTTAAGTACGTAAAATTAGTTATAATTTATAAAATAGCAAAACGTTTTTCTTGTTCCATTTTCATCTAAAAATGTTATAACTATTTGTAGTTTTTTTTATTTCTTTGTTTAAGTGTTTGTAAATGTGTAGTAATAAGTACGTCAATAGTTTGTTCAAATTTCAACTCGTTTTATGTTTGTAATTTGTTGAAATTTTCACTAAGACTTTGATAACGTCAAATTTACATAAAATAAGGTTAATGATATGGTTTTATAGAACCTGCGGGTTTACCCGTGGGCATAGCCGCATAGGTATCAAAATTAACCTGCGGGTTGACGGGTATGAAAAAATCCGCGGACACGGGTCATGCACTACCCCAAATTTCTCCTTTCGGGACAAACACTTTTTCGGGATTACGAAAATCCGTCCCGAAAAGTCCACTACACGACAAAAAATGGGTTTTTTTGCCCAAAAGTTTGACCAAAATCTATAGGGACAACGTCATGGTTTATCGGGACAACATGTAGTCCCGAAAACTTCACTACGTGACAAAAAAGGAGTCTTATGTTTTCTTTAACTTTGACTACTATTTATAGGGACTACATGTAGTCCCTAAAAAACCATAACGAAAAAAAGTTGGAGGGAAAACTTGGCGCTCAAACTTTAAGGGACTACAAACTGTCCCGATAAATGTTTTGGTTTACAAAACTTATGGGGACTACATATCTGTCCCGATAAACTACTATTAGGGACTACGCCCGTTGTCCCTAAAACTTCACTAGATGACAAAACATTATTCTACATATTTATCGGGACTACAAGCTGTCCCGATAAATGTTTTGGTTTACAAAACTTCTGGGGACTACATATCTGTCCCGATAATCTACTATTAGAGACTACGTCTGTTGTCCCTAAAACTTCACTAGATGACAAAACATTATTCTACATATTTATCGGGACTACAAGCTGTCCCGATAAATGTTTTGGTTTACAAAACTTCTGGGGACTACATATCTGTCCCGATAAACTACTATTAGGGACTACACATGTTGTCCCTAAAACTACACTAGATGACAAAACATTAGGCTACATATTTATCGGGACTACAAGTTGTCCCGATAAATGTTTTGGTTTACAAAACTTCTGGGGACTACATATCTGTCCCGATAAACAACTATTAGGGACTACACACGTTGTCCCTAAAACTTCACTAGATGACAAAACATTAGGCTACATATTTATCGGGACTACACTGTTGTCCCGATAAATGTGTTCGGTTTATAATTTTGGCGGGACTACGTAATTGTCCCGATAAACAAATATTACGGGACGACCATAAATTCGACAAAGCTTTTAGGGACTACAGGTGTAGTCCCTAAAAATGTAACATTAGTGAAAAAATGGAGGGAAAAGTTGACGCCTAAACTGAATTTTTAGGGGACTACATGGGTAGTCCCTAAAAGGTTATGAACAAAAAATGAAATGTCTAAATACTTTATGCGACGACATGTAGTCCCTAAAACCCCTAAAATGTAGTCCCAACAAGTTTATCTTTATATACATCAACACCACCACATCCAATTCTTATTCAAATTGAGTGCTCATGTGGAGGTGGATATTTAGTGGTGAGACGATCACATCGACAAGGAAGCTTCGGTAGACTTTACTATGCGTGTCCCGATTCAAAGGTTAACAAACAACTTCTTTTTTTATATATGTCGTATAATTAATTAATCTTTAAAAATGACATTCTTTATAATTATTTTAAGGGAAAATGCACCAGATGACCATTGTACTATACAAAATTATCCGTCTAAGTCATTGTACAAAGTTTATGTCTATTTACATCACTATACTACATTTGACCGTTTAAATTACAACCTTAACTTTTAAAAACCGTTTAAATAAATCATTTTGGTGACCTGAAACCCTTTGGTAACCGCCACGTCATCATTTTCTCTATCTTTATATTTTCAACATTATAAACAAGAAATTAGGGTTTATGAAATTTGCAGAGCTTCAATCGATCACACTTTTTTGATTGAATTTGATCCATTATCCGAGTTTGTGCAATCCGTGAATCTAAAATCATGTCAAAACCCAGATCAATTTTCACAAAATTTCTTCAATTTTCAAAACCCATTTCAAAACCCCCAATTTCCAAAACTCCAATTTCACACCATCTTCCACTTGAGGTCGGTATCGTTTGTATTAATTAATGACCTGTGTAACAAAATAGATATAAATTATAAAATCTAAGGTAGATTTATACAATCAATTCGATTACAACGTCGGACTTAAGGAGACTGAACAGACTATTCACCATCGTACCAGTCTAGGAGGTCTTGCTTTTCCTTTCTTAACAGACAGCCCTTCCATCTCAGCTTCAAAGCTATCGATTTGAGATTCCAGCTCCGAAACCTAATAAATTGTAAGTGTCGGATAAGCAAGAACCGGAACGACAACTCAAACATAAAAACAAAAGCAGGCAAACAATAAGTATAGTCTAATCTGATCAGGAATTTTATCGGATTTAGATATATGATTGACGACGAACGATTGAGAAGACGAAAGGTGGATTAGTGTTTGGTTATTGTTGTTGTAGGTGAGATCGAATCCCGGGAAGCCGCAGTGAGGTGGTTGACGGTCACGGAGACGGAAAGGGAACCGGATTGGAGGTCCGGTTGGGCTGCAGGAGGTCGGAGTACAGTCATCTTTGCCGGAGACTGATTTGAAGAAAAAAAAGATGAAAAAAAAGATGATTTTGATCTCCATTAAGTTGCTGATTTTGGGTGACATTTTTATTGTTTTTGAAGTAAGAATCTGTGGTACAGTGGTGGTTATTAGGAGAGAGAGAGAATAAGTGGATTGTTACCGGGAGAATGGGTAATAATGTTTTAATTAAACGGTCAAATGTAGTATAATGATGTAAATAGACATAAACTTTGTACAATGACTTAGACGGATAATTTTGTATAGTACAATGGTCATCCAGTGCATTTTCCCTTATTTTAATGGTTTACAGCCTTTTGAAAAAGACTACGGGTGTGGATATTTTGCTTGGAAGGATGAGGTCAATTTTGAAAACCTAAGTTCTTTTTCGAGAAATACAACACCTTCAGATTCATCTTCGTGTGCAAGTTCTTCTTCAGGATCCTCTAGAGCTACAGTTACTCCGAAAAACAAAAAGTGCTCAAACTGCAAGCTGTTAAAATTGAAGATAAAGGCAATGGAGGCAAGACAAGCCATGGAGAATAATCCCGATGACCACCCGTGTGAGTCAGCTGCAATACTTCATGAGCTTTTAAATGAAATGGACAATCTTCGTGTGTAGTAGTAGTTAGTTAGGTTAAATATGCTAGAATAAAGGAGATTGAGGGGATGCCCCGATTTCCATGTTTTAACCATTTTAGGATGTAACGGTTTATGTTTTTTTCTTTTATTTTAATAAAAGTTCTTATGTTTATGGATATGTATGGCAATAAACATACCTTAAAGCAACGTAGGTAAACGCACTACAACGTAGGTAAACACACTACAATGCATAAACCATTAATAATAACGCATTTACAACAAATGCCAACGGTGCAACCATAAACACAACTTAAAAAGGGAGATAAACACACATACACTTAATGTGTTGACATACACATTTTTATTCGGACACACATAACACACCTTAAAAACGTAGGTAAAGACACTGCAAGACGTGGTCGTTAATTAAAGGGCACATTCCCCTTCAACTTTTCAATGAAGAGTAGCTTGTTATCAGCACTCTCACGTACCTCCGTTTTAAGGTCCTGCAACTTAACTAGCAATTCACCGTCTCTTTCTGTTACCTCTTGCAAATACTCAATTGACTTATCAATATTATAAACCCAAGCAGAAGAAGCTTGGAGTTCTTGAATAAAGGCATTGTATTAGTCAATGTTGCTAGTTAACCTCGTACTAACCTTTTCAATCATGCGTGCAAGCTTGTAGTCATCATCCTTTGCCCTTAAGAAATACAAACTCAGAATATTAGTCCAACTATCAGATTGAACCGAATCTTTCAACTCAACGATCCTTCTCAAGTTCCACATTTTTGCTTTGTTGTTTAAGATATTGTTCTACACATTTGAATACAACGATCCTTATATACACAAATATTGATATATGACTCCATTATAAGATTCTCCACACAATACTTTCAACAACAACATTATAAGATTCTCTGTATGCATGCTTTCTCAAAGACAAGACCCCATTATGACACACCTAAGATTCTTCATTATGACACACCTACTTTTTACACAAATAAAGCTTTAGGGGCGGAATGTAGTCCCTAAAGGTCAAGTAGTAGTCCCTAAAGGTCTAGTAGTAGTCCCTATAACATTTTTTTAGGGACTGAATGTTGTCCCCAAAGGTCAAGTAAGTTAAAAATGATTCACGGACTGAATGTTGACAAAAAAACAAAAGGATATGCTTTAGGGACTGAATGTGTGACAACCGTCTAAACTCAGGTCGAGAACGCTAACTTATGACCTCGATACGTATGTTTGATACTTGCTATGACTAATTTTATGTGCTATGTGGTTACGTAGACATAACTCTTTAAGCAAAGCTCGATGTAACTCACACAAAACTTTTAACGTAGGTTTACGTTACTTAAACTTTTAACGCGTGTGTCTCGGAATCGGAATCGAAATCGGAATCAAACCAACAATTGAACTCTAAAATACTATGAACACATACAAAGAACTTTCCTAAGTTTACTTGAAATCAACCGGGAACATTAACGAACAAAAATACTTAACGAGAACGAAAAACGGGATTTCTGCCGAACCAGCCATTCAGCCAACGGCTGGAGACTCAGCCGACGGCTGGGCTTCAGCCGGCGGTTAAGATCCTCCAGCCGGCGGCTGGATGCTGCTGGACAGGTGTTCAATGACTCATTTTTACATGAAAAACGATTGGGACACATGTATTAACCCGATTGGACCCCTTATGGTCCAGAGTTATCATTCACTTACACCCCTAGACCTCATCACTCTCTCATAACTTCAAAACACACACACACATTCAAAACATACACACAACTAACACTCTCCAAAAATCTCTTTCACCCTCTCCATTTACAGCCACAACGTCACATAAAAATACACCAAATCAACCCACAAAATTGTCCAAATCTTCAAGGTGAGCAAGAGGTTTCCATTCACTTAGTCAAGTACATCATTCTCTACCGTTTTTAAGCCGAAAAACACCATCTAGAAGCTCTAGATCATCATCCATACACATTCTTTGGGTAAAAACACTTTTCCCTTACTCTTTATACATAAATACCTCATTGCATGTACGATCCATCACTTAAAAACAAGTTTTTATAAAGTTTTATAACCATTTTATTACAAAAACGGGTTTAAAGAAAAAGGTTACTTAGATCTATATATTTGTGGCTAAAAATCCAAAAGAAACTGATATTTGAACATATATATAACTAATCTTGATGAATATTCAGTTGCATGTCGAAATCTAGCTCAAAAACGCTTAAAAACGCAAAAATGGCAAAACTGTAAATCTGTCTCGGCATTTCAGCCGCAGGCTGAAATAATTCAGCCGCCGGCTGAATAGGTCTGTTCCCAAAAATCGTATTTTTAAATCGTTAACGGAGAAATCGAGAAACATATACTTTTCACAGTTTTTAAACACAATATAACAGATTACATACTTGTATTTGAATGATAAAGTGAGGTATTTAAATAACTAATTCACCATAACGATACATAATGATATTTATTGAATCGTATTAAGCGGGAAAGTGGATAGGAAATTTTGGACATAAATTTTTATAGCGCTGCCCAAATTTTATTGGACATATTTATAACACTTAAACAACAAACTATTCGTTGACTAACGAGTTTAAAAGCTAACAAATTATATACTTTCACGAAAGCTTGGTCTATATTAGGATTCCGGTGATTCCGAGCACCTTCGAGCAATTCCGAGCACGCTAGAAATCTTCGCAAACAGTGAGTTACAAACCCCTACTCTTTCAAACGCTTTTAAACATGTTTTTGGGGTGAAATGCGAGTCTTAGGCTTAAATATTACTTTTAAGCCGAAACGATTTGATACTTTGAATGCTTTACGAAACGATATGATGCTAGAATACTAGTACGAGATGACTTGATAGCTGAATACTATTACGAAACGATTTGACACTTGAAAACTATTACGATACGATTTATTACCTGAATACTTTTACAAACTATATTTTGCCAGCATTGTTGATGGTTTTGCCAACAATGCTGAGGACACAAACACTAAATTGCCAATGACTAGACGTCGGTCGTCATGTTGCGGACGTTGTACAACATGGACGTGAGACACCATTAAAATCCCATGCACTCCTACATAACTAGTTGCTATTAATCTCTGGGAGAGGACCGATAGAATTTATGGATAGCGCTATTAGGGTAGATTGATCCTCACCACAACGATAACAACAGATGGTGCATAGTTCTAGTGGGTAGGCTTAAGGTTTAGCAACGAACGATCATTGGGCAATACTTAGGATTGTCACATAGTCGCGCTATGTGGTCAACGCCTATAAACATGAATACTACACTTTACGCATGGTTATGCGACAACTATTTGAAAACTACATTTTTACGCTATCTTTATGTGCGTCGATACTTATATACTCTTACTTAAAATTGTAGCTCACTAACTACGTCTCCCGTAGTTAACACTTGACTCGTATTTTCAGGTAACGAGTAAGCTAGCTGATGACTATATGCTTTTGGGCGGATGACTTCAAGAACGGGATGGGTTTGGGTGGTTTGGTTGAACACCCCATTTTGATTCGGATATGTAATCTACATTTGAAACTACTATGTAAAATTTTGATGTAACTTTTATTTAATATAACTTGGCGTTTATCTATATCTTGCTATCGAATGCTATTGCTCTTCACATCATGTATTCCGCTTTAGCGGGGTGTGACAGACTTGGTATCAGAGCGCAAGGTTATAGTGAATACCGATTTTCAAAATCAAACTATAACCAGTTTCTAAAACGAAAGATTTTATTTAACCAAAGCGTGAAGGCATTGTTTAAGCCTGATCACCTATGAATAATTTGGACTAAATTATGCCGGAACGGGATTGGTAAAAACATTAAACGAACCTCCCCGGGAATTCTTGAAGTCAGACCCACGCAGACCTAGATGCTATACTTAAGATACTCTATGTGCTCAGCTTATTACTAACACTAACATGAGCCGTATCTACGAACTAACGCGTTACCGACTTAGGGTATGTCGAGAGGGAAAGAGATAGCTACGTCAGTTGACGAAACCGAACACTCTCACGAATCCCAATCACGCTCTAGGAGCCAACAATCGTCACCACTCACCCTACCTTACCTCCGTCGGGACGGTGAAGGAAGTTCACGATTACCAACGCGCCGCGCACGACAACTACCGAATCGTCACTCGAGACCTCAGATAACTACGCCACCGCCACCCCCTGTTCGCGGATTGACTCCCGAAGAAATCCAAGCGCTTTGTAACATGTCCGTCGACCTCCGCGGATACACTCAAGTCGTGAGAGATCAACGTGGTTTGTACACCGAGGTGTTACGTACAAAGGCAATGGCACGAAAGGCAATTCGAGCAGCACGCAACTTGATGCTGATTAGCATAGTACTAGTATTCCTTATGGTTGTATTGGTTGCATTTAAGGTTTAGAGGTTGTTGTAGGATGTCTTTTGGATTGTAAGCGTAGTACTTATTGTGGTTGGTAATGTACGACAATAGTCGATGATGTTGGATCTTGTAAGAACATCAAATTTGGAGCGATATATAAATGGACGGATTATATTACGATTGTTATTGTTCTTGTTATTTCCCCTTTATATGAATCTGAAATGAAATATCAAAACCCTAAACCCGAGTTCTCTCTTGTGTAGGAAAATGGTTGAACCCAACGATGAGCGCATTGTCCAAAGGATCAACGCCCGACTGAACGAGGCGATACCCGAAATCATAGCCCGAATCAAAGCAGGCATTAACCAGGGAGGACCAAGGGGAAATAACAACAACCAAGGAAACAACAACCAACAAAACAACAACCAACAAAATAACAACCAACAGAACAACAACCAACGAAACAACAATCGGGAAAACAATAAAAATCAAGGAAACAATAACCAGGGGAACAACCAAGGGAACAACCAAGGATGTAGCTACAAGACCTTCATATCTTGCACGCCAAAGGAATTCCATGGCACTGAGGGTGCCATCGGACTATCGCGTTGGATCGATAGTATGGAAGTTGTGCTAAGGATCAGCCAGTGCGCTGAAAACAAGAAGGTGGAATTCACTTCTTGCATGCTTCAGGGACGAGCACTAACCTGGTGGAACAGCCAGCTTCAGGTCCAAGGTCCGGACGCTGCATACAACATGCCATGGGCAAGGTTCAAGGAACTGCTAGTAATTGAGTACTGTCCTAAGGAGATCTTGAAGAAGCTCAAGAACGAACTCTGGAATCACTCCATGGTAGGAACCGACGTCGACACCTACGTCGCGCGATTTCACGAACT
>CAJVGC010000397.1:0-24663 GCA_910822075.1 Senecio squalidus
TTAAACTTACATATTCGAAATCCGATTGAAGTGATTTTCAAATATAGAAAAAACTATATAGGGATAGGAAAGAAGTTTATAAACACACATATAATATGTTCAAATAACCCTCAACGTTTCAGTCGATAATAGTATTAAGAGTTAGTGTTATCATATATACACGTTTAATTGTATATTTGTAACTTTTTTTTTTTTTTGTATAAATGTATATATTTTCCTCTATTTATGATTTATTTGGCAATTGGAATCACCTCTATCACATTATGAACGATAGATATAACAAAAACAATGATTTTTCAGCATGTAATAACATAAAACATGTATTTTAAATGCCACCGTATGTATAATATTTCAGTATGCACAATGTCCATAAATATTTCTAAAATCACTTAATATCTTTCTTTTAAGTAAACCTAAGCCTTAGGGTTTAGTGTTTCGGGTTAGGGTCATAGTCTGTAATCCAACTTTACATCGTAGAAGGATACGCATAATCTTTTCCATAATAATATAATTTAGAACTCTTTCTATCTATTTAATTCTGCAATTTGAATCCCCTAATCGGAGTTCTTACGAAGGCGTTATGACCTTAACAAAGATGATGTGAAAAACTCTTTTCAACGTTTGATCCTCAACTTACTATATTTGTTTAAGAACCGTTTCACATCTTTTTGTCTATGCTCGTGAATAGATATTCACGAGTTTATGTGATTTCGTTGATTTGGCCATATCTTTCTCGTACGGATACCGATGGAGGTAGTTCAATTTCGGAATGAAATTAGACACCAAGAGCTACAATTTACAGGTTTTCCATAATCAAATAACATAATTTTTATTTTTCACATCTTTTTGTCTATGCTCGTGAATGGATATTCACGAGTTTATGTGATTTCCGTGATTTGACCATATCTTTCTCGTACGGATACCGATGGAGGTAATTAAATTTGGGAATGAAATTAGACACCAAGAGCTACAATTTACAGGTTTTCTATAATCAGATAACATAATTTTTATTTTTCACATCTTTTTGTCTATGCTCGTGAACATGTATTCACGAGTTTATGTTATTTCCTTGATTTGGCCATATCTTTCTCGTAGGGACACCGATGGAGGTAATTCAATTTGGGAATGAAATTAGACACCAAGCGTTACAATTTAAAGTTTTTCCATAATGAAATAACATAATTTTTATTTTTCACATCTTTTTGTGTATGCTCGTGAATAGATATTCACGAGTTTATGTGATTTCCTTGATTTGACCACCTCTTTCTCGTACGGATACCGTTAGGAATAGAATATTCATAACATTGTATTTGTATTTGTTATTAGGGGGATAATTGTAATAATTTGGAAGTCTTTGTAAAGCCCTAACACTCCTATAAATAGGAGTGTAGGGTGTGATTAATGTAACTTTTGGAGCTTAATGCTAAATCTACTTTCTCTCTCTAGATTAACTTTCTCCCTCTAGAATGATCAAACCCAACAATTGGTATCAGAGCGCGGTTCTCGAAAACACCTTTGTTCGAATAGGATCATTCGACTAGGACTACACGTATAGGACAATTCGACTAGCATTTCAACTGACACGAATAACAACTTTATTCGTGTTAGTTCAATTGATATTCGTGTGTTTTCATTCGAATGAAGGTGACATTCGACCAATATCATTCGAATAGAAGGATTCGAATAAGGAGATTAGATTAAGTTCGAATTCAGATAATGAATAAGTGTTGATACGAATAGATAGCTAGTACATGAACTCCATATTGGCTTGATCGACTACGGTGATTTGCTCGGGAATACGAATTGAACGATTGGGGTATCTAAGTAAAGGAGTTGAAAAAGTTACCAAGTACCTATTCGAACAAGAATTACAAAGGCACGAATAAGAAACAACTCGAACCAGTTTTTAACCTACACGAATAGGATTTTCAGATTTTTCGAAATTCTTCTAACTGTTGATTCGACTAGGAATTCAACATACATGGATCAAGTCATTCGACTAGAAAATTCAATATACAAGACCAAGTGTTCATTCGACTAGGAATTCAACATACACGACCAAATTCATTCGAACATGAAGAAGTGTTCACAACGAGCAAAAAAAAAACGAGGGTTTCGAGACTCCTAAAACAAACAAGCAAAAAAAAAAAAAAAAAAAAAAAAAAAAACACACATGCACGGCGTGCATAGTTAATTTCGCCAAAAATTTGGGAATTTTTAAGATGCACGGCGTGCCTATGTACATGCACGCCGTGCATGTTTTTAATTTTTTTTTTTTTTTTTTTTTTTTTTTTCTTTAAACTTACATATTCGAAATCCGATTGAAGTGATTTTCAAATATAGAAAAAACTATATAGGGATAGGAAAGAAGTTTATAAACACACATATAATATGTTCAAATAACCCTCAACGTTTCAGTCGATAATAGTATTAGGAGTTAGTGTTATCATATATACACGTTTAATTGTATATTTGTAACTTTTTTTTTTTTTTTGTATAAATGTATATATTTTCCTCTATTTATGATTTATTTGGCAATTGGAATCACCTCTATCACATTATGAACGATAGATATAACAAAAACAATGATTTTTCAGCATGTAATAACATAAAACATGTATTTTAAATGCCACCGTATGTATAATATTTCAGTATGCACAATGTCCATAAATATTTCTAAAATCACTTAATATCTTTCTTTTAAGTAAACCTAAGCCTTAGGGTTTAGTGTTTCGGGTTAGGGTCATAGTCTGTAATCCAACTTTACATCGTAGAAGGATATGCAGAATCTTTTCCATATAATATAATTTACAACTCTTTCTATCTATTTAATTCTGCAATTTGAATCCCCTAATCGGAGTTCTTACGAAGGCGTTATGACCTTAACAAAGATGATGTGAAAAACTCTTTTCAACGTTTGATCCTCAACTTACTATATTTGTTTAAGAACCGTTTTCACATCTTTTTGTCTATGCTCGTGAATAGATATTCACGAGTTTATGTGATTTCGTTGATTTGGCCATATCTTTCTCGTACGGATACCGATGGAGGTAGTTCAATTTCGGAATGAAATTAGACACCAAGAGCTACAATTTACAGGTTTTCCATAATCAAATAACATAATTTTTATTTTTCACATCTTTTTGTCTATGCTCGTGAATGGATATTCACGAGTTTATGTGATTTCCGTGATTTGACCATATCTTTCTCGTACGGATACCGATGGAGGTAATTAAATTTGGGAATGAAATTAGACACCAAGAGCTACAATTTACAGGTTTTCTATAATCAGATAACATAATTTTTATTTTTCACATCTTTTTGTCTATGCTCGTGAACATGTATTCACGAGTTTATGTTATTTCCTTGATTTGGCCATATCTTTCTCGTAGGGACACCGATGGAGGTAATTCAATTTGGGAATGAAATTAGACACCAAGCGTTACAATTTAAAGTTTTTCCATAATGAAATAACATAATTTTTATTTTTCACATCTTTTTGTGTATGCTCGTGAATAGATATTCACGAGTTTATGTGATTTCCTTGATTTGACCACCTCTTTCTCGTACGGATACCGTTAGGAATAGAATATTCATAACATTGTATTTGTATTTGTTATTAGGGGGATAATTGTAATAATTTGGAAGTCTTTGTAAAGCCCTAACACTCCTATAAATAGGAGTGTAGGGTGTGATTAATGTAACTTTTGGAGCTTAATGCTAAATCTACTTTCTCTCTCTAGATTAACTTTCTCCCTCTAGAATGATCAAACCCAACAATTGGTATCAGAGCGCGGTTCTCGAAAACACCTTTGTTCGAATAGGATCATTCGACTAGGACTACACGTATAGGACAATTCGACTAGCATTTCAACTGACACGAATAACAACTTTATTCGTGTTAGTTCAATTGATATTCGTGTGTTTTCATTCGAATGAAGGTGACATTCGACCAATATCATTCGAATAGAAGGATTCGAATAAGGAGATTAGATTAAGTTCGAATTCAGATAATGAATAAGTGTTGATACGAATAGATAGCTAGTACATGAACTCCATATTGGCTTGATCGACTACGGTGATTTGCTCGGGAATACGAATTGAACGATTGGGGTATCTAAGTAAAGGAGTTGAAAAAGTTACCAAGTACCTATTCGAACAAGAATTACAAAGGCACGAATAAGAAACAACTCGAACCAGTTTTTAACCTACACGAATAGGATTTTCAGATTTTTCGAAATTCTTCTAACTGTTGATTCGACTAGGAATTCAACATACATGGATCAAGTCATTCGACTAGAAAATTCAATATACAAGACCAAGTGTTCATTCGACTAGGAATTCAACATACACGACCAAATTCATTCGAACATGAAGAAGTGTTCACAACGAGCACAAAAAAAACGAGGGTTTCGAGACTCCTAAAACAAACAAGCAAAAAAAAAAAAAAAAAAAAAAAAAAACACACATGCACGGCGTGCATAGTTAATTTCGCGCCAAATTTGGGAATTTTTAAGATGCACGGCGTGCCTATGTACATGCACGCCGTGCATGTTTGTAATTTTTTTTTTTTTTTTTTTTTTTTTATCTCTTTAAACTTACATATTCGAAATCCGATTGAAGTGATTTTCAAATATAGAAAAAACTATATAGGGATAGGAAAGAAGTTTATAAACACACATATAATATGTTCAAATAACCCTCAACGTTTCAGTCGATAATAGTATTAAGAGTTAGTGTTATCATATATACACGTTTAATTGTATATTTGTAACTTTTTTTTTTTTTTGTATAAATGTATATATTTTCCTCTATTTATGATTTATTTGGCAATTGGAATCACCTCTATCACATTATGAACGATAGATATAACAAAAACAATGATTTTTCAGCATGTAATAACATAAAACATGTATTTTAAATGCCACCGTATGTATAATATTTCAGTATGCACAATGTCCATAAATATTTCTAAAATCACTTAATATCTTTCTTTTAAGTAAACCTAAGCCTTAGGGTTTAGTGTTTAGGGTTAGGGTCATAGTCTGTAATCCAACTTTACATCGTAGAAGGATATGCAGAATCTTTTCCATATAATATAATTTACAACTCTTTCTATCTATTTAATTCTGCAATTTGAATCCCCTAATCGGAGTTCTTACGAAGGCGTTATGACCTTAACAAAGATGATGTGAAAAACTCTTTTCAACGTTTGATCCTCAACTTACTATATTTGTTTAAGAACCGTTTTCACATCTTTTTGTCTATGCTCGTGAATAGATATTCACGAGTTTATGTGATTTCGTTGATTTGGCCATATCTTTCTCGTACGGATACCGATGGAGGTAGTTCAATTTCGGAATGAAATTAGACACCAAGAGCTACAATTTACAGGTTTTCCATAATCAAATAACATAATTTTTATTTTTCACATCTTTTTGTCTATGCTCGTGAATGGATATTCACGAGTTTATGTGATTTCCGTGATTTGACCATATCTTTCTCGTACGGATACCGTAATTAAATTTGGGAATGAAATTAGACACCAAGAGCTACAATTTACAGGTTTTCTATAATCAGATAACATAATTTTTATTTTTCACATCTTTTTGTCTATGCTCGTGAACATGTATTCACGAGTTTATGTTATTTCCTTGATTTGGCCATATCTTTCTCGTAGGGACACCGATGGAGGTAATTCAATTTGGGAATGAAATTAGACACCAAGCGTTACAATTTAAAGTTTTTCCATAATGAAATAACATAATTTTTATTTTTCACATCTTTTTGTGTATGCTCGTGAATAGATATTCACGAGTTTATGTGATTTCCTTGATTTGACCACCTCTTTCTCGTACGGATACCGTTAGGAATAGAATATTCATAACATTGTATTTGTATTTGTTATTAGGGGGATAATTGTAATAATTTGGAAGTCTTTGTAAAGCCCTAACACTCCTATAAATAGGAGTGTAGGGTGTGATTAATGTAACTTTTGGAGCTTAATGCTAAATCTCTTTCTCTCTCTAGATTAACTTTCTCCCTCTAGAATGATCAAACCCAACAATTGGTATCAGAGCGCGGTTCTCGAAAACACCTTTGTTCGAATAGGATCATTCGACTAGGACTACACGTATAGGACAATTCGACTAGCATTTCAACTGACACGAATAACAACTTTATTCGTGTTAGTTCAATTGATATTCGTGTGTTTTCATTCGAATGAAGGTGACATTCGACCAATATCATTCGAATAGAAGGATTCGAATAAGGAGATTAGATTAAGTTCGAATTCAGATAATGAATAAGTGTTGATACGAATAGATAGCTAGTACATGAACTCCATATTGGCTTGATCGACTACGGTGATTTGCTCGGGAATACGAATTGAACGATTGGGGTATCTAAGTAAAGGAGTTGAAAAAGTTACCAAGTACCTATTCGAACAAGAATTACAAAGGCACGAATAAGAAACAACTCGAACCAGTTTTTAACCTACACGAATAGGATTTTCAGATTTTTCGAAATTTTTCTAACTGTTGATTCGACTAGGAATTCAACATACATGGATCAAGTCATTCGACTAGAAAATTCAATATACAAGACCAAGTGTTCATTCGACTAGGAATTCAACATACACGACCAAATTCATTCGAACATGAAGAAGTGTTCACAACGAGCACAAAAAAAACGAGGGTTTCGAGACTCCTAAAACAAACAAGCAAAAAAAAAAAAAAAAAAAAAAAAAAAAACACACATGCACGGCGTGCATAGTTAATTTCGCGAAAAATTTGGGAATTTTTAAGATGCACGGCGTGCCTATGTACATGCACGCCGTGCATGTTTGTAAATTTTTTTTATTTTATTTTTTTTTATTTTGTTTTTTTAAACTTACATATTCGAAATCCGATTGAAGTGATTTTCAAATATAGAAAAAACTATATAGGGATAGGAAAGAAGTTTATAAACACACATATAATATGTTCAAATAACCCTCAACGTTTCAGTCGATAATAGTATTAAGAGTTAGTGTTATCATATATACACGTTTAATTGTATATTTGTAACTTTTTTTTTTTTTGTATAAATGTATATATTTTCCTCTATTTATGATTTATTTGGCAATTGGAATCACCTCTATCACATTATGAACGATAGATATAACAAAAACAATGATTTTTCAGCATGTAATAACATAAAACATGTATTTTAAATGCCACCGTATGTATAATATTTCAGTATGCACAATGTCCATAAATATTTCTAAAATCACTTAATATCTTTCTTTTAAGTAAACCTAAGCCTTAGGGTTTAGTGTTTAGGGTTAGGGTCATAGTCTGTAATCCAACTTTACATCGTAGAAGGATATGCAGAATCTTTTGTGACAACCGTCTAAATTTCAGGTGATTTTCAGTTACTTATTCGGGTCGAAACTCTAGTTCTCTTTTATCGTGTTCATATTGTTCGGGTTCATTCTATTGTACTTTTAATTGTCGGAACCTATGTCGGAATCAAATTATAAATCCTAACACCAAATAATCAATACAAGAACTTGACTAAGTTCATAACGGAAACTAAAAAGATTCTAGTCCTTAACTAACTAACGGAAAACTGAAAAACGTCAAAAAGCTGGACTTGGCAATCCAGCCGGCGGCTGAATATATCCAGCCGGCGGCTGAATCCTGTTGTCCAGCTGGATGATGACTCATTTTTGCATGAAACGGGATTGGACCAACCAATTTGGCTCGGGACTGGGCAACCATAACTGTCATTTGGGGTCCCAAGGGCAGAAACATCACCCCTCTTTACACTTCCATCCACTTTTCAATCCATTTTCAAAATAACAAAACACACACACTCAACACTCTCTCTAAACTCTCTCTATTTCTCAAGAACACCAAACACAAAACAGAAATATTTTACCAAAAATCAGCCACTTAAACATCAAAAATCAACCATCTAACACATACAAATCGTCCTAAGATCAAAGGGGTAGCAAGGAAAAGGTTTAAATCGGGTTTCCAAGTCGTTTTTGAAGCTAAAGCTCATCCAAACCATCACATCTCTTTTTCCTTCGGTAAAACACTTCCTTTTTACTGTTTTTATACATATACTCACTTGCATGTAAGATCTAAAACCTGGAAATAAGTTTTCATAAACATGCAAAACGTTTTCTTGCTTAAAAACAAGTTTTTATGAAAGATCTATATATTTAACATGTAAATCTAAAAGAAAACTGAGATTTTACTTTGAAAATACACATGTTTAAGTTATAACAGTTTGCATGTCGAATCTACCCGTTAAACAAGCTTAAAAACGAAAAATAGAGCAACTTTGAAACTGGCCGAAGCCTTTTGGCCGGCGGCTGAAGGATTTCAGCCGACGGCTAAAGGTCAGCCGGCGGCTGACTTCCTCCAGCCGCCGCCTGAATAGTGTTGTTTCGTATTTTTGTCGTTTTAAAGGTCGTAAACATGATTATAAGCTAAAATAATTAATCACAGAACATATATATCATGATAAGCTACTGTTTTGACTTATAAATTATTTAAAAAGGGTTTTTGGACTTGAAACTTGTGTATTATTGATTTAAACGTTGTATTGTGCATTTTAAAGCGGGAAAGTGTTTTGAAAATGGACATAATTTTTATAACGTGGAAGCGCTGCCCAAATTTCACCGTAAATTACCTTCCAAATTCAGTAACATAATAACTTCGAGACTTATACACTTTAACTTGGAACTTTGACACTTTTTGAACATAATTTGGACTTATCGGACTACTAAAACGTACACGAACATACAAACCTTTTAAACCTTCCGTAATAATCTTTTGGGACAGAATCTAAGTATAAGAAATTGAGACTTAAAAATGTTAAATTGGAACTTAACATAACTCAATTATACTAATATAACTTATACAACATTCCGGTGTTCTAGGTCGTTTGTGATTCCCGACGCGTTTCGCTCTCTTTTGTGCTAGTTCATACCTTTCTCTCTTCGCAAACCGTGAGTTACAACCCCACTTGTTTTACTTTTTGTACATTTAAACATTATTTGGGGGAAACATAAGATCATGCTTGTCACACCCCGCTAAAGCGGAAACACGGAGCGTGAAGAGCATGGTGTCATTGCACAAGCATATAGATAAAAACCAAAGCTTATATATTACAAAACATATATTTTAAGTTTACAAAGATAATATTTTAATTTACATAACATTTATATTAAGACTTCCGAATTCAACACCCAAACCATTCCCGAACTTGAAGTCCTTTAGAGCAAAAACCCGCAAAAGCTAACCGCATAAAAAGACGTCTCCTGACTTACTCGTTGCCTGAAAAATACGAGTAAAATGTTAACTACGGGAGACGTAGTTAGTGAGCTACAACATGTAATAGATGCATATAAAGTTTTAAATGCATTAAACACAGGTATAAGATATGAATAAGTTTTATGTATATAGGTATCGACCACATAGTGTACGGCTATGTGACAATCCTATTATTGCCCAGTGATAAAAGGGTTACGTTGCTAAGCCTGTAGTTTACCCGATTAATAACTATGCACCACTGAATCTTAGTGGAGAGGGTATTTGCAACTACCCTAATAGCGCTATCCATAAATTATTAACAGTCCTTTCCAAAGGGATTAATAGCAACCAAGTGGTGACGGGAATTAAAGTGGCTATCCGTCAATATGTTAGATAATTCGATAACATATGACAGCCATAAACGATCACTGGCAATATAAGTATATACCATCATTACCTCAGCGGTGGAACATTCCACATGTGTAAGACGATATGCAAATAAGTTTGAGTATCAAGCATCGATAATGTATAAGCATATGATTAAAATAACGTTTTAAGTATGCAACTCGTATTTTCACCCCAAAATGTATATAAAACGTTTAAAAGAGGGGTTGTGTAACTCACGTTTCGAAGTATGAGTGTGTAAGTCGGAATCTCGAGCTAGTCGGTCGGAATCAACGTCGTCCTATAACACCAAAAGAGTATATAAATATACTGTGCTTTAGTTATTATAAGTTTTTATAACAATTTGATTTTTAATCATTTTTAACAATTTTAACATATTAATAACTTAACATATTTGCATACAAACGTTATATTAATCATTTTAATATCAATTTTAGGTCATAATATATTAGTTTATAAGTATACTTAACAAGTTTTATGACCACTTTTTATCATCAAATTCAAGTTTATTATTTGTTCTTTAGGTTAAAAATTATCATAATCTAACTTTATATACATGATTTTAGTATCATAATTTATGATATATATATATGTTCAATAATCATTTACATCCAAAATATCACCAACAATATATATCTTATTACAAAATCATAACATGTTTATAATAACAAATTCTTGTATAACTTCAATTTAAGTCTTCTAATCAATAAATATAATCAAGATACCATATTAAATGATAGTTTATATACTAAAATTAATACTTATTAAAAAAAAAACTATATGAGAGTTAAACAAAGATTTTACCCCAAATGATCTTGTAATTTCTTTGATTCAAAACACCAAGCTTCTTTGAAAACCCTCTTTAATCTTTAAACTCCAAAGTATATGTGTGTATGTATGTTAGTTTGGCAAGGTAGAAAATGCCATTACGTGAACCTATTTATAAATAGCAAGTGAATTGTTAATTAGTCAACAACCTATGTATTAGCTTTGACACCATAGTTAAATAAGGGGTACATGTGGAGACTTAGAGTACATGACTCATCTTTGTATGTGATTAGTCACCAAATCTACTTATGCTATAAAACTTGCCCATTAAGTAAATATTTTACATAAAATGGGAATATATGTACACAAATTATATGTAAAGAGTTTATATGTGTCCATTAGTTTATTTCTAACTAATGAATATAATTATATAAAATTATACATTCTTAAGTTGCATTTTAAATTTGGTGTTACTATTGTGAAACAAATAATGAACAAAAAAATAAAGAAGAATAGAGAATTATGTATTATTCATATCATATACATATACTTTGATTAGATTTTCGTTATGTAAGTTTGTAATATTATGAATTTAGACAAATTCATAATTTGTTTTCTTGGTATAATTGGTCGTTTATTGATTCGATTCCGACTCCGAGATACACACGTTTAAATTTTCTATAACGTAATCATACGTTAAGGCTTTAGCATGAGTTACAACGAGTTAACTTAACAAATAGCTTATGCTTCCAAAACCACACATACGAGTTATATCACATAAGAAGTCGAGGTTAAAAGTTAATACACTCGACCTAAGATGAGACGGTCGTCACATTCTCCCCCCGTTAGAATAATTTCGTCCCGAAATTTAGTTTGCACTCGTCGTCGCGGGAGAAGTGAAAAGATGAGGATAGTTTTTCATCATTTGGTCTTCTCGTTCCCATGTATATTCAGGGCCACGTCTTGCGTTCCAACGTACCCTTACGATGGGAATTCGACTGTGTCTAAGGTGTTTAGTTTCGCGATCTACGATTTCTATCGGCTCTTCCTTGAATTCTAGTTTGTCATCTAATTGTATTTCCTCTAAAGGGGTAATAAGTGTTTCATCTGATAAACACTTTTTCAGTCGGGACACGTGAAAAACGTTATGAATGTTGCCAAGTTCTTGCGGTAGTTCTAATCGATATGCAACTGGACCAACTCGTTCGAGTATCACGAAAGGTCCTACATATCTTGGATTAAGTTTTCCTCGCTTTCCTCGGCGTATTGCTCCCTTCCAAGGAGATACTTTAAGTAGTACTCTATCCCCGACTTGAAACTCTAAATCCTTTCTATGCACATCGGCATAACTCTTTTGACGGCTTCTAGCTGTCTCAAGTCGTTCCTTTATTTTTGTGATCTTATCGATCGTTTCTTGCACTACATCCATACTGGTTAATTGCCTATCTCCTGGTTCTAACCAACATAATGGAGATCGGCACTTTCGTCCATAAAGAGCTTCGAATGGCGCACACTTTATGCTAGAATGATAGCTGTTATTGTAGGAGAATTCAACTAAGGGTAAATGATTATCCCAACTTCCTCCGAAATCAATAACGCATGCTCTTAACATATCTTCCAACGTTTGTATAGTACGCTCGCTCTGACCGTCAGTTTGTGGATGATAAGCAGTGCTCAGGTCCAACCTAGTACCGAACGACTTTTGGAATGCTTTCCAGAACCTAGAAGTAAAACGCGCATCTCTATCTGAGATGATTGATATCGGAATTCCATGACGAGTTACTATTTCATTGATGTAGATTTGTACCAGTTTTTCTATGTCATAGCTTTCCTTGATGGGAATAAAGTGTGCAGATTTCGTTAATCGATCGACTATAACCCAAATCATGTTGTTACCTCTCGTCGTGCGAGGTAGTTTTGTAACGAAATCCATTGTTATTTGTTCCCATTTCCATTCAGGAATTTCAGGTTGTTGCAGCAGTCCTGACGGTTTCTGGTATTCAGCTTTTACTTTGGCACACGTTAGGCATTTTTCTACATACAAAGCAACATCTCTTTTCATGCCAGGCCACCAATAATGTTCCTTGAGATCCTTATACATTTTACTAGCCCCTGGATGAATGGAATATCGTGTACGATGTGCTTCGTCCATGATGGTTTTTCGTAATTCACCAACTGTAGGAATCCATACGCGCTCCTTAAAATGGTAAACACCGTCATTCTTTTCTATAAATTCCTTGTTATGACCATGTAGAGTTTCTGGTTTTATGTTTTCTTCTCTCAGCGCTTCTCGTTGGGCATTAGCTATGCGCATTTTTAAGTTTGGTTTGATATAAATACCTAATGCGCGAACTCGATTTGATTTTTGTTTTTCCTTTCTACTCAACGCATCTGCTACGACATTAGCTTTACCAGGATGATACTTAATGTCACAGTCATAGTCACTAAGGAGTTCTAACCATCTCCTTTGTCGCATGTTGAGTAGTTTTTGATCTTGTATATGTTGTAGACTCTTATGGTCCGTAAATATGGTACATTTAGTCCCATAAAGGTAATGCCTCCAGATTTTGAGAGCGAAAACTACTGCTCCCAATTCTAAGTCATGCGTAGCATAATTAACTTCATGTTTCTTGAGTTGTCTTGATGCATACGCTATCACCTTATTTCGTTGCATTAATACACAACCCAACCCTTGGTTAGATGCATCACAGTATACAACGAAATCTTCATTTCCCTCAGGAAGAGTTAAGATAGGAGCGTGGCACAATTTTGTTTTTAGAATATCGAAAGCTTGTTGTTGTGCATTGCCCCACTCAAATTTTTCGTCTTTTTGAGTTAACTTTGTTAACGGTTTGGCTACTTTAGAGAAATCTTGAATGAATCGCCGATAATATCCAGCCAATCCTAAAAATTGACGGATTTCTGTCGGACTTTTAGGTCTTTGCCATTTCTCTATAGCCTCGATTTTTGATGGGTCGACATGGATTCCTGATCCATTGACAACATGACCAAGAAATTTTACTTCACGCAGCCAGAATTCGCATTTAGAAAACTTGGCATAAAGTTGTTGTTCTTTAAGCAATTCTAACAGTAATCTTAAATGCTCTGCGTGATCTTCTTCGGTACGGGAGTATATCAGGATGTCATCAATGAATACAATTACGAATTTGTCTAGATATGGTCGGCACACTCTATTCATTAAATCCATGAATATAGCTGGTGCGTTTGTGAGTCCAAATGGCATCACAAGGAATTCAAAATGTCCATATCTAGTACGGAAAGCAGTTTTTGGAATATCATCTTCAGAAACGAGGACTTGATGATATCCGGATCTTAAATCGATTTTTGAAAAATAGGTTGCGCCTTGAAGTTGATCAAATAAATCGTCGATTCGTGGAAGAGGGTATCGATTTTTAATAGTTAGTTTGTTCAACTCACGATAATCGATACACATACGGAACGATCCATCTTTCTTTTTAACAAATAGAATCGGCGCTCCCCACGGTGAAGAACTTGGTCGAATAAATCCTTTATCCAACAATTCTCGTATCTGATTGGATAATTCCTGCATCTCGCTTGGAGCTAAACGATATGGCGTTTTTGCTACTGGCGCCGCTCCAGGAATTAAATCGATCCTAAACTCTACTTGTCTTTGAGGTGGTAATCCCGGTAGTTCTTCGGCAAAAACTTCTGGATAGTCTTTCACTATCGGTATATCTTTAAGGTCTGCTACTTTTGATTGTTTATCCTTTACATTAACTAACAATGAAAAGTAACCCTTATTCAGATATTTACGCATCTTCATAACCGATATGAATTTTGAAGTTTGTCCCGGCCTATCCCCTTGTATGACTAATTCTTTACCATCCTCTATTGGCATCCGAACTGTTTTATCTAGGCAAAATATCTTTGCATCTTGTATGCTTAACCAATCCATTCCTACTACTACATCGAAACTTTTAAGTTCGATAGGAATTAAGTTGATATTAAAGGAATGATCGGCTAGAGTTAAAGTACAACCCTTAATTATATCTTTAGTCTGATATTCCTGACCGTTAGCATATTCTACTATAAATGTTTTGCTTAGAGGTTCGGTTTGTAATTCAATCAAAGGTCTAAACTCTAGAGATACAAAACTTCTATCTGCGCCTGAATCAAATAATACTGAGGCGTAATAATTGTTAAGAAGAAATGTACCTGCAACAACTCGGGGGTCATGCCTTGCCTCCTCGGCTCCAATTACAAAAGCCCTTCCACGTCCTTGTCCCCCGTTGTTGCCCCTTTGATTATTCTGGTTTTGGTTTTGGTTTCGGGGTTGGTTCTGAGGTCGATTCTGGTTATGGTTTTGGTTCAACCTTGGGCATGTGCTGCGGTAGTGCTCTTTACTCCCACATTCAAAACATTCACCACAACGAGGTCTCTCGTTTTGTCGTGGTCCTTCCGCTTGTCGCGGTCTTTCGATTTGTTGTTGTCCTACGTTCATTACTTTACAGTGTTGAGCCCAATGCCCAAGTTGATTACACTTGTTACATGATCGACACTGCCCAAAGTGATGAAATCCGCACCTATCACACCTCGGATTCGGGCCTTGATAGTTAGTGTTTTTAGCTAACACAACCCCAGAATTTCTCACCGTTTTAACCTGTTTGTTAAAACGTTCTCTATTATTTCCAAAAGTCTCCTCGACCTTCCTTTTCCCCTTGTTGTCGTCTTGAATTATCAACGACACACCTCCATTTCTTACCCAGTCATGAGTTAGGCGAGTAGCCAAACTCACAGTTTGTTGCATAGTGACTGGGTCAGCAGAAGTCACCATTCCTCGAATCTCGGGTGCTAGCCCCCAGATGTAGTGCTCTATTCGTTTGTCCTCAGGGGTTACCAATTCGGGCACCAAATTTGCTAGTTCGTGGAATCGAGCAGTATAGGCATCGATATTCGTCCCGACCATCGAATGATGCCATAATTCATTCTTAAGTTTCTTCATAACCTCCCTTGGACAGTATTCCGCTATCAATAACTCTTTAAATCTTGCCCATGTCATACCATAGGCAGCGTCCTGACCTAGAATGTTTAATTGATTGTTCCACCATGTTAATGCTCGATCTTGGAACATGCAGGAGGTAAACTCAACCTTCCTATTATCAGAACACTGGCTGATTCTATACTTTCTATCCATTTCGATAATCCTATGGCACCCTCGGTACCATGGAATTCCTTTGGCCTACAAGCCATGAAGGTCTTATAGCTACACCCTTCGTTATTTCCTTGATTGTTCCCTTGGTTGTTGTTTCCTTGGTTGTTGTTTCGGTTATTGTTTTGTTCATTGTTATCCCCACGTCGTCCTTCTTGGTTAATGCCCGCATTTATTCGAGCGATGAGGTCGGGTAGTGCCTCATTTAGTCGGGCATTTATTTGCTGAGCGATATGATTTGGGTTTTGATCAGCCATTTCCTACACAAATTAGAACTCGCATTTAGAGTTTTGACATATTGAGTAGAATCGAGCAACAACAATATATAACAAGAACACAACAACCGCAATTATATAATCCGACCATTTTATATCGATTCAAAAGTGATGTGTTTTAATACATAGCCAAAATTCACATCATTTGCCTACAACATCTACAACCATTACAAACTACTAATACTACATAGCGTTATATACATCATACATACAAAAGATAACCATCATCAACAACTAAAACCTACGAATAACCATCACCACGATCAACAATGCCAACATAAAACTAATCCACATCCACCAACGAGCCATCCTAATTGCCCTGCGCGCCAACAACCTCGCATGTAATACATCTACATTCAAGTCTTGAATCTGGGTGGCATGCTCTAAAACGGCCTGCGTGAATGCACTAAGATCAGTAGCCATGCGACACAACCCTTGAATCTCTCCAGGTGTCAACCCTCGGGTCTCTGAGGGCTGCGGCTTCTGTCTCTCAGGTCTCGCCTCCCTCTGTCGAGCCTCGACCTCCCTCATAAGATTCTCCGCAGAATACTTCTCTGTGACTGACTGAGGTCTCGAATAAGGATCAAATGAACGGAAAGAGTGTGATGCCGAGGACCTAGAACATCCTTCCCCAAAAGGACGAAGGGGTGAAATAGTAGGCATCGGGCACCTGGGTCCCGTCCTCATCCTAGCACCTGTACGGTAGGGTAAAGGAACCGTAGACGTATATGTAGACCTCGGTGTAGGTATAGGTATCGGTATAGGTGTCGGTGTCGGTGGAGCCGGATCCTGACTCTCTGATTGTGCTAGCGAGCCGTAGGAAGGTTCTGACTCGTCATTGGATAACGCGAAATCTCTCTCGTCAGACATAACCTAGAAAGTGAGCGAGTTATGTTAGTATCGCGGCTTAAGTTAACGTTAGTAATAAGCAAAAACATATAGTGCATCTTAAGTTTAGCATCTAAGTCTACACGGGTTTGACTTCAAGAATCACCGGGAAGGTTTGCTTCAAAACGTTTACCAACTCCGTTCCAGCATTATTTAGTCTAAATTATTCGAAGGTGATCAGGCTCCGAATAATTTAAGTTAAACAATGCCTTCACGTTTTGGTTTTATAAAACTTTCACTTTTTATAAAAACCTGGTTATAGTTTGATTTTTGAAAAAAAAATCGGTATTCACTATAACCTTGGCTCTGATACCAAGTCTGTCACACCCCGCTAAAGCGGAAACACGGAGCGTGAAGAGCATGGTGTCATTGCACAAGCATATAGATAAAAACCAAAGCTTATATATTACAAAACATATATTTTAAGTTTACAAAGATAATATTTTAATTTACATAACATTTATATTAAGACTTCCGAATTCAACACCCAAACCATTCCCGAACTTGAAGTCCTTTAGAGCAAAAACCCACAAAAGCTAACCGCATAAAAAGACGTCTCCTGACTTACTCGTTGCCTGAAAAATACGAGTAAAATGTTAACTACGGGAGACGTAGTTAGTGAGCTACAACATGTAATAGATGCATATAAAGTTTTAAATGCATTAAACACAGGTATAAGATATGAATAAGTTTTATGTATATGGTATCGACCACATAGTGTACGGCTATGTGACAATCCTATTATTGCCCAGTGATAAAAGGGTTACGTTGCTAAGCCTGTAGTTTACCCGATTAATAACTATGCACCACTGAATCTTAGTGGAGAGGGTATTTGCAACTACCCTAATAGCGCTATCCATAAATTATTAACAGTCCTTTCCAAAGGGATTAATAGCAACCAAGTGGTGACGGGAATTAAAGTGGCTATCCGTCAATATGTTAGATAATTCGATAACATATGACAGCCATAAACGATCACTGGCAATATAAGTATATACCATCATTACCTCAGCGGTGGAACATTCCACATGTGTAAGACGATATGCAAATAAGTTTGAGTATCAAGCATCGATAATGTATAAGCATATGATTAAAATAACGTTTTAAGTATGCAACTCGTATTTTCACCCCAAAATGTATATAAAACGTTTAAAAGAGGGGTTGTGTAACTCACGTTTCGAAGTATGAGTGTGTAAGTCGGATAGTCGGTCGGAATCAACGTCGTCCTATAACACCAAAAGAGTATATAAATATACTATGCTTTAGTTATTATAAGTTTTTATAACAATTTGATTTTTAATCATTTTTAACAATTTTAACATATTAATAACTTAACATATTTGCATACAAACGTTATATTAATCATTTTAATATCAATTTTAGGTCATAATATATTAGTTTATAAGTATACTTAACAAGTTTTATGACCACTTTTTATCATCAAATTCAAGTTTATTATTTGTTCTTTAGGTTAAAAATTATCATAATCTAACTTTATATACATGATTTTAGTATCATAATTTATGATATATATATGTTCAATAATCATTTACATCCAAAATATCACCAACAATATATATCTTATTACAAAATCATAACATGTTTATAATAACAAATTCTTGTATAACTTCAATTTAAGTCTTCTAATCAATAAATATAATCAAGATACCATATTAAATGATAGTTTATATACTAAAATTAATACTTATTAAAAAAAAAAACTATATGAGAGTTAAACAAAGATTTTACCCCAAATGATCTTGTAATTTCTTTGATTCAAAACACCAAGCTTCTTTGAAAACCCTCTTTAATCTTTAAACTCCAAAGTATATGTGTGTATGTATGTTAGTTTGGCAAGGTAGAAAATGCCATTACGTGAACCTATTTATAAATAGCAAGTGAATTGTTAATTAGTCAACAACCTATGTATTAGCTTTGACACCATAGTTAAATAAGGGGTACATGTGGAGACTTAGAGTACATGACTCATCTTTGTATGTGATTAGTCACCAAATCTACTTATGCTATAAAACTTGCCCATTAAGTAAATATTTTATATAAAATGGGAATATATGTACACAAATTATATGTAAAGAGTTTATATGTGTCCATTAGTTTATTTCTAACTAATGAATATAATTATATAAAATTATACATTCTTAAGTTGCATTTTAAATTTGGTGTTACTATTGTGAAACAAATAATGAACAAAAAAATAAAGAAGAATAGAGAATTATGTATTATTCATATCATATACATATACTTTGATTAGATTTTCGTTATGTAAGTTTGTAATATTATGAATTTAGACAAATTCATAATTTGTTTTCTTGGTATAATTGGTCGTTTATTGATTCGATTCCGACTCCGAGATACACACGTTTAAATTTTCTATAACGTAATCATACGTTAAGGCTTTAGCATGAGTTACAACGAGTTAACTTAACAAATAGCTTATGCTTCCAAAACCACACATACGAGTTATATCACATAAGAAGTCGAGGTTAAAAGTTAATACACTCGACCTAAGATGAGACGGTCGTCACAATGCTTTGTAACTTATAACACTATTTGCGAACTACTTGAAACTTTTGGAAACTTGTTCAAACTTTGGAAACTTGATACTTTCAAACTCGTGAAACTTTGCAACTATTGGAAACTTGTTCAAACTGTGAAACATTTTAGACTTTGGAACTGTGGAACTTGTACAAACTTGGAACTTGCAACTATTATGCGTATTTGTGTTATTGCCTTAGCGGGTTAACTAAACTAGGATACTTGTTAGCGACCAATCCTTGATGGATATATAAGCTCGTAAGAACTCAACACAACTTTTGGAACTTTGTACAATTGCCCGTTTTGGTATTGGAAACGTTATACACTATTAGCATTAGACGTTAGTCATATGGGTATCGATACTTAGGAGCGGTCACTCCTTACTAAGGGTTAGCGTCCCAAGTACATATTACTACCACAACAGATGTTCACTCAATTAAACACTTTTGGACTAGATAAGGACCATACAATCGGCTTAGTGTATACTTACTACTTATATTATGCCAAGTGATTGATACGAGTTACTATTTAGTTAAACACATATTACATACGCATACACTTTTAGCGCCTGGATTCCGCTACAACTTTACTATACGAGTTTATTTATTTACTTTACTCGCGTACATACAAACTTTTACTATTTACATATATGTTCAAACGTCGACTCGTTCTTTCACTCATGACGTCAATATATGTTTTGTAACTTTCTATTTTTGGCAACTTTCTATTTTTGGAAACTTTATCGAAACTCTAAACTGTAACTCACTCACTACTTTATGTAGTTGACACTTTATCTTATGTTTCAGGAAATTAATGTAAGCGTACGGAATGCATGGCAAAGGAGGGTCGATATGGTCACGTGAGGCGCTTATTGGGAAAGACCTTTCATTTTGGGAATTTTTAATTGAAACTTGTACTTGTATTTTATTTTGAAACTTATGAACTGCTTGGTTGTTGAATCTTGAACAATTTTATTTTTAATCGAAATGACTTGAATCGTTTATATTTGCTTATGACCGTGTAATGATATTCCAGCTCTCACATTCCGTGTTTCCGCTATAGCGGGGTGTGACAGACTTGGTATCAGAGCTCGGGTTGTAATGAAAACGGTTTTAGAAATTTCTAAAAAGTTTTTGAAACCAAACTATAACCAAGGATTTTCAGAAAATCATTATGGGTTCAAAACTTTAGTGAATTAATTTTGCGATTGCATGATTGTTTTTAACTACGCATGGCGTGATCACCCCTGCCTAGTTCAAAACGACTTATGCAAGGACGAAACGTAATTTCTAAAGATAAACGGTTTTGAGTCGAAAAATTCCCGGTCTTACTATTCCCAACCTCACGTGATCGACCCTTACCTGCATTCCTTACTTATTTTCCTTTAGCATATTCTTGTTCATATACTCACGAAACTTTTTACGTCGCAGATCCGTCATGTCTCAATCGTCACGTTCGCGATCCCTCTCTCAAGCCGTCTCCCCATTGCGCGAACCCTCTGAGGGCCATACGGCCTCCGAGAGTCAGCGTCATCAGACGACTGATCCGACGGAGGACACGTCAATGACTATCAGCAGCAGTAACGAGTCTAGCCCGAGGACCGTGTTACCCCCTCCCCGACTGGCACCCGTTACAGCGCCACCTCAGCCCCAAGGGCCCCGCGCCGGGATGGCCGCGCGTCAGCAACCGGACCCGTTCCGACCCGCACCCCCTCAGTCCTTCGTGGACCCATACGATCCCGCCATGCGCACTCCGGTCATGGAGCGCTACGCGTGGGAACGTCATTTCATGGAGGAGAGGCGACGTGCCCAGGAGGCCGGAGCCTCCCGACCTATGTTGCCACCCACTCTTCAGCCTCCTCCACCGGCCACATTTCTCCACCTACACCGTGAGGTTCTGTCCCTCTCCGAGAAAGCCCGACAACAGGGCCTCTACCTTTTCGAAGTCTCTGACGCCGCGCACAAGCTGGCGGAACAGTCGATCCGAACTATCGCATCGGCTCGAGCCACTGCACGTACTGTGCAGCGCCTTGTCAGCGCGTGCTTCGTCCTAGGGGCTTTGGTAGTGGCTATGGTAGCCAAGGTGTTTCTGGAGAGGCGCCATTAGTTCATTTTCTTTTATTATGTACTGTAGGCCGAGTTGTAATTTTCACATGTACACAACTTCGGGCCATTTTCTTTATTTTCCTTATGTATTGTACCGTACTTTTGCCATTTGAACCTTGTATTCAACTCTTTATTAATGAATGAAGTTCCATTTATTATTATCTATTATTACCTTATCTTGTGAATCTTGTACTGTGTTGAATTATTTTCTTACGAGTAAATCTTTTGAAACTTTGTCGTGCGTATTCTATCTGTTCTGTTACCTTACTCTTGCGTGGTTGTTAACTTGTTCATTAAATCATGTTCTTTTCATACTCTAATCGTGCGTTTCTAAACTGAATCTGTTGTCTCTTGTAGAATCATGGCACCCCGTACTAACGCCGCGATCATTGCTGAGCAAGTGGCCGAACAGTTGCAAGCAGCGATGCCCAATATGATCGCCCAGATCACTGCGGGAATCAATGCTAACGTCAACGCCCACCAGCAGCAACAGCAGCAACAGCAACAGCAACATCAACAACAACAACAACAGCAGCAATAGCAACAGCAGCAGCAACAGAACCAGAACCAACAGCAACCCCCAAACCCACCAGCCTGCACCTACAAAAGCTTCATGGCTTGTAAGCCTAAGGAGTTCCATGGCACGACTGGTGCCGTAGGCTTGGTATCCTGGTTTGAGAGCATCGAGTCGGTGCTGCACATCAGTGGATGTGCTGAGGCCATGAAAGTGCAGTACGCCTCCTGCGTATTGCACGGTAAGGCACTGACATGGTGGAACAATGTGGTCCGCAATAGGGGACGTGAGACCGCTAACGCTCTCACCTGGGAACAATTCAAAACCCTCCTGATTGAGGAGTACTGCCCCAAAGGGGAAATCAAAAAGCTCGAAGCCGAGCTCTGGGATCATGAGATGGTCGGAAACGACATCGAAGGGTACACTGCCCGATTCCACGAGTTGGCTCGACTGGTCCCAAGGCTAGTAACTCCCGAAGAGAGCAAGATCGACCTGTACATCTCTGGTCTTGTTCCTGAAATCAGAGGAATGGTTCTCACTAAGGAACCCTAGACTCTCCAAAGCGCCATCATCCTAGCTCACCGCCTCACGAGCAACCTACTCACCACTCCTGACTCATCCAAAAAGGAGTCGGGTGAGAAAAGGAAGTCCGATCAGACCCCGAGGCGAAGTGACCGGAACAAGAAAAAGAAGACCACCCGCAACCTTGCCATAGCAGCCGTAGCACCGCCACCGCCACCTCCACCAGCTGGGAACCGATATATGGGGACGAACCCCAAGTGCAACAGGTGCAATTTCCACCACCACGGTAACTGTCCCGTGTGCCTGAGGTGCCAGAAGGAAGGGCACTTTGCTAGATACTGCACGGAGAAGTTGGCAGCGCCAGGTCCGAAGCCGGTGTGCTTCGAGTGCGGAAGTGACCAGCACCTCCGGAATGCTTGCCCTAGACTCCGAAACGCCCAACCTAACCGAGGCGGGCAAGGCCGAGGACGTGCATTCGCACTCACCGCTGAAGAGGCACGGCAGGATCCGAACGCGGTGAACGGTACGTTCCCTGTTAACAATCATTATGCATCTGTTCTGTTCGATTCTGGTGCCGAAAGGAGCTTTGTGTCCTTAGAATTTAGACCCCTTATTAACTTAGGATCTAAGATTCTTAAGGATAGCTTCACCATAGAGTACGCTAACGGTCAGGAGTTCGAAGCTAAGGATATAATCATAGGATGTTCCATATGCCTGTTGGATAAAACTTTCCCTATCGATTTAATCCCTATCGAGCTGAAAAGCTTTGATGTCATCGTCGGAATGGACTGGCTCTCTCGTTTCCGAGCCGAGATCGTCTGTTTTGACAAACTCATTCGCATTCCTCTTACTGACACCGAAACCTTAGTTGTTCAAGGAGGCAAACCCGGACGTTCACTCCGTCTCGTGTCGTCCATCAAAATGCGTAAGTACCTCGAGAAGGACTGTGACGCATTCCTTGCCCACGTTGTTGAACGTAAACCCAAGGAGATCCGTATTAATGATATCCCAGTAGTCAAGGATCACCCTGAAGTCTTTCCTGAAGATTTGCCCGGGTTACCTCCGCACCGACAAGTGGAATTCCGGATAGACCTCATTCCTGGTGCAGCACCGGTCGCTAGGACACCGTACCGTCTAGCCCCGCCGGAGATGCAAGAGCTGTCTAAACAGCTTCAGGAACTTTTGGATCATGGTCTTATTCGTCCTAGCTCGTCACCCTGGGGAGCCCCTATACTCTTCGTTAAAAAGAAAGACGGATCCTTTCGTATGTGCATCGACTACCGCGAACTAAACAAGCTGAACGTCAAGAACCGATACCCACTCCCGAGAATCGATGACCTCTTCGACCAGTTGCAGGGTGCAACTTACTTCTCGAAAATCGACCTCCGTTCGGGTTATCATCAGGTTCGTGTCAGCGAGACCGACATTCCAAAGACCGCTTTTCGTACTCGTTACGGTCATTACGAATTCCTAGTCATGCCATTCGGTGTAACCAACGCACCAGCAGTGTTCATGGACTTGATGAACCGAGTGTGTAGACCTTACCTGGACAAATTCGTGATCGTGTTCATTGATGACATTCTTATCTACTCGAGAAACAAGGAGGATCACGTGAAACACTTGAAACTCATTCTAGAACTCCTCCGAGAACAGAAACTGTACGCCAAATTCTCTAAGTGTGAATTCTGGCTCCGGGAAGTACATTTCCTTGGTCATGTGGACAACCAAGAAGGGATCCATGTGGATCCGTCTAAGATAGAAGCGATCGAGAAATGGCAAGCCCCGACGACTTCTACGGAAATTCGTCAATTCCTAGGGTTGGCCGGTTACCATCGAAGGTTCATCGAGAATTTCTCGAAGATCGCGAAGCCACTCACCGAGCTCACTCAGAAGGATAAGGATTTTGTTAGGGGAACAAAGCAAGAGGAATCCTTCCAGAAACTCAAGCACCAGCTTTGTCACGCACCGATTTTGTCTTTACTAGAGGGTACGGATAACTTCGTTGTATTCTGCGATGCATCCCATCAGGGACTTGGGTGCGTTCTCATGCAGAAAGACAAAGTCATCGCCTACGCTTCAAGACAACTCAAGGTTCACGAGCAGAACTACACCACTCACGACTTAGAGCTGG
>CAJVGC010000398.1:0-20512 GCA_910822075.1 Senecio squalidus
TTAGGCTTACAAGCCATGAAGCTTTTGTAGGTGCAGGATGGTGGGTTTGGGGGTTGCTGTTGGTTCTGGTTCTGGTGGTTTTGTTGCTGCTGCTGCTGCTGTTGCTGTTGCTGTTGTTGTTGTTGCTGTTGCTGGTGGGCGTTGACGTTAGCATTGATTCCCGCAGTGATCTGGGCGATCATATTGGGCATCGCTGCTTGCAACTGTTCGGCCACTTGCTCAGCAATGATCGCGACATTGGTACGGGGTGCCATGACTCTACAACAGACAACAGATTCAGTTTAGAAACGCACGATTAGAGTATGAAAGAATACGATTCAATGAGATAAGTTAACAATCACGCAAGAGTAAGGTAACAGAACAGATAGAGCACGCACGACAAAGTTTCAAAAGATTCACACGTAAGAAGATGGTTCAACACAGTACAAGATTCACAAGATAAGTAACAATAGATATAATAAATGGAACTTCATTCATTAATAAAGAGTTGAATACGAGGTTACAGTACAATACATGAGGAAATAATAGAAAAATGGCCCGAAGTTGTGTACATGTGAAAATTACAACTCGGCCTACAGTACAATAAAGGAAATGAACTAATGGCGCCTCTCCAGAAACACCTTGGCTACCATAGCCACTACCAGAGCCCCTAGGACAAAGCACGCGCTGACAAGGCGCTGCACAGTACGTGCAGTGGCTCGAGCCGATGCGATAGTTCGGATCGACTGTTCCGCCAGCTTGTGCGCGGCGTCAGAGACTTCGAAAAGGTAGAGGCCCTGTTGTCGGGCTTCCTCGGAGAGGGCCCGAACCTCGCGGTGTAGGTGGAGAAATGCAGCCGGTGGAGGAGGCTGAAGAGTGGGTGGCAACATATGTCGGGAGGTTCCAGCCTCCTGGGCACGTCGCCTCTCCTCCATGAAGTGACGTTCCCACGCGTAGCGCTCCATGACCGGAGTGCGCATGGCGGGATCGTATGGGTCCACGAAGGACTGAGGGGGTGCAGCGGTTGCTGACGCGCGGCCATCCCGGCGCGGGGCCCTTGGGGCTGAGGTGGTGCTGTAACGGGTGCCGGTCGGGAGGAGGCAACACCGTCCTCGGGCTAGACCCGTTACTGCTGCTGATAGTCATTGACGTGTCCTCCGTCGGGTCAGTCGTCTGGTGACGCTGACTCTCGGAGGCCGTATGGCCCTCAGAGGGTTCGTGCAGTGGAGAGACGGCTCGTGAAAGAGAGTGCGAACGTGACGATTGAGACATGACGGATCTGCGACGTAAAAAGTTTCGTGAGTATATGAACAAGAATATGCTAAAGGGAAAATAAGTAAAGAATGCAGGTAAGGGTCGATCACGTGAGGTTGGGATTAGCAAGACCGGGAATTTTTCGACTTAAAATCGTTTGTCTTTAGAAATTACGTTTCGTCCTTGCATAAGTCATTTTGAAATAGGCAGGGGTAATCAGGCCATGCGTAGTTAAAAACAATCATGCAATCGCAAAATTAATTCACTAAAGTTTTGAACCCATAATGATTTTCCGAAAAGCCTTGGTTATAGTATGGTTTCAAAAACTTTTTGGAAATTTCTAAAACCGTTTTCACTACAACCTGTGCTCTGATACCAAGTCTGTCACACCCCGCTATAGCGGAAACACGGAATGTGAGAGCTGGAAATATCATTACACGATCATAAGCAAATATAAACGATTCAAGTCATTTCGATTAAAAATAAATTGTTCAGGATTCAACAACCAAGCAGTTCATAAGTTTAAAATAAAGTACAAGTACAAATTTCAATTAAAAATTCCCAAAATGAAAGGTCTTTCCCAATAAGTGCCTCACGTGACCATATCGACCCTCCTTTGCCATGCATTCCGTACGCTTACATTAATTTCCTGAAACATAAGATAAAGTGTCAACTACATAAAGTAGTGAGTGAGTTACAGTTTAGAGTTTCGATAAAGTTTCAAAAAAATAGAAAGTTGCCACAAATAGTAAGTTGCCAAAAGTAGTAAGTTGCCAAAAATAGTAAGTTGCCAAAAGTAGTAAGTTGCCAAGACATATATTGACGTCATGAGTAAAAGAACGAGCCGACGTTTGAACATATATGTAAATAGTAAAAGTTTGTATGTACGCGAGTAAAGTAATTAAATAAACTCGTATAGTAAAGTTGTAGCGGAATCCAGACGCTAAAGTGTGTATATGCGTATGGGATATGTGTTTAACTAAATAGTAACTGGTATCAATCACTTGGCATAATATAAGTAGTAAGTATACACTAAACCGATTGTATGGTCCTGAACTAGCTCAAAAATGTTTAATTGATTGAACCTCAGTGTGGTAGTAATATGTACTTGGGACGCTAACCCTTAGTAAGGAGTGACCGCTCATAAGTATCGATACTCATATGACTAACGGCTATTGCTAATAGTGTATAAGTGAACTTGAACCAAAAACGGGCAATTGAACAAAATTGCTAAAATTGTACTGAACTCTTACGGGCTTATATATCCATCAAGGATTGGTATCCTAGTTTAGTTAACCCGCTAAGGCAATAACACAAAATACGCATAATAGTTTGTACAAGTACCAAGTTTCGAACAGTTTCAAATAAGTTTCAAAAGTACCCAGTTTCGAACAGTTTCAAATAAGTTTCAAAAGTACCCAGTTTCGAACAGTTTCAAATAAGTCGCAAATAGTGTTAATAGTTACAAACATGTGATCTTATGTTTCCCCCAAATAATGTTTAAATGTACAAAAAGTAAAACAAGTGGGGTTGTAACTCACGGTTTGCGGAGAAGTGAACTCGGAATCGATCGGAAGGGAGCCGGGAATCACGGAATGCCTAAGAATTACCAATATTGTCCAAAAGTTAACTTCTTATTAGGTTACTTTATATAAAAGAGGTTTATGTACTTTTGTTTAAAATTAAGTGTTAAGTCCAATATTGTTCCAAAATTTGGTCTGAAGCGGTTAACGTTATGTTTAGTCCGAAAGTTCAAAGTCAAAGTTATTATCATGATTGACATGTTTAGGTTACTGAAATGGTTTAGGTTTTCTAACGAAATTTGGGCAGCGCTTCCGCGCCCAAATTTCATGTCCAAAACCTACAACCATTTCCGCTCACAAAACATGCATATACACATAATAACCTCATAACAAGTCCAAAAAGTCCAATATAAGTCACCATTATTATTAGTTTCACTCATCTCAGTCCAATAATGTTATTAACAAAAGTCCAGAATGTGTGTACAAGTTTTTAAACGAACAAAACGACGTTTTTCGGGGAAACAGCAGCTCGGTGCTGCGCACCTGGGCACAGGTGCTGCGCACCTAGCTGCTGTCTTTTCCCGTTTTGTGTTTTTCTTGCTAAAAACGTTTTGTGACTCAAATATTTCGACATGCAACCAGTAGATACCTTATAATATGATGTTTTTACAGTTTCTAAACAACTTTTAACCACCAAGATATAGATCTAAGTATCATTTAGATAAAAGTCGTTTTTGTATAAAAGGGACATAAATCTTTATAAAAACTCATTTTTATTGTTTAGATCTTACATGCAATTAGTAAAAATAGTAAATAAAGGTTGGAGAAAGGTTTCTACCGGATGAAAATGAGTGGAACGATTTGGATGAGTTTCTAGCCCCAAATCTTCTTGAAAACCCGATTTAATCCTTTCCTTTTGTTACCCTTTACTCTTGGAACGTTTTTGATGGATTAGGTGGTTGATTTTTATGTGTTTAGGGACTGATTTAGTGGTGAAAGTTCCTGGTTTCAATGGTGTTTTTAGAGAGAGAGATGAGAGAAAATGGAACTACGTGTAAGTGTGTGTGTGTGTGTGTGTTTTTGATTATGTAAAATGAAAAAGAAAAAGAAAAAGATAGAGTGTAGTAAAGAGTGCTTTGGGACTGCTAAATGACAGTAAATGGGTGGTCTAACTCGTGTGTGATTGGGTGGTAGTTTACAAAAACGAGACAAGGACCAAAATGTAACATTTTTTAAATCTGGCGCTAGGTGCTGCGCACCGGGCTGATTTTCAGCTTTTCTGATTTTTCGTTTTTACGTTATTGTTTCGTTGGACCTTTGTTAATTGAAAGTTCTTAAGTATGATTTGTTATGAACTTAGGAAAGTTCATTAGGTGTTTTCTTGGTATTAGGACTTATATAATTGATTCCGGGAGTTATTCCGACACTAGTTCCGACAAAGTACAGACTCAACAATTACGATCTAGAACAAAGTGAACACGATAAAAGAATAACTAGAGAATTGAACCGATATAATAACTGAACAAGTACCTGATTTTTAGACGGTTGTCACACAAAATGATTAGTTGTTAATCGTCATACACCATCTCCACAATTCCACACTTACGAACAGTTGTCACAAGTCAAAAAACTAAAGATAAGGAAAAGCTTTTATCACTAAACGTTGTAATAGACAAAGTCTACATTTGCATTTAGTGAGAAAATATATTAATTTTTGTTTGGACTAAAAGTTAATTCTACATAGAAACTATATCTTATCTTAAAACTCACAAATATGATTTTCATTAAATTGAAATGAATATTAAAAACTTTGGTTGTAAATAATGGTTTTGAATCCGTACTCATCTCTTGCTCTGTAACATGGAGACAGAAAACAGTATATGAAGGTTAGTCTATGATGGAAGATTAATTAGGTTGAGTTCAAATATTACCACTTATTCCATTAAAAATAAGGTTAATGTATTCGAGGATCATTGTACTCTTTTAAAAAATCCGGTTGAATCACTCGATTAATAAAATATATAACTTTCCTTCTACTTTTTAAAACTGTTTATTTGCATCATTTGGGTCCATGACAACTTATTGTTCTAAGTTAAAAGGGGTTAATGCAACCGATGATCAATGTACTCTTACAAAAAAACCGATTGAATCACTTGACTAATAAAATATATATAGTTTTGAAGCTTTATCTTCTACTTCACTCTCACTTTACCTATGCTTAATAGCAACATAAAACGATTTATTCTCGAGCTCTCCCATCCTCTTCACACCTTGTTACATACTTTTAATCATAATCAGGTAACAATCTTGTATCGAACTACATTAACTAATTTAACATCTCAGAAACCCTAACTTAACCACAATCTACACCAAATCAACCAAAACTAAAATCAGCTAAATAAACTAACAATTACCTCTGAATTAGAGCAACTAGAATCAACACCATTAACCATAGGCGAAACTGACCGGCGATGGATTTTGAAAAACACTCCTTTCCTTATGATAAAAATCCCTAATTCTCTCAACTATGGGCGATTTTCTTTCTCTAGCTGCTATTTTTTTGATTTCTTGATTTCTGAATTCGAATAAAGATTGATAAACTCATTGATCTCCTTGCTTTTCATCGTCAATCAGGTTGTGATAGGTTATAGGCTCGGTTTAGATCGCCCTATAGTCCTTGTGATCATCTGACTCGCGGTGGGTTTGGGTGTAGTGTTTTTATTTATTGTTATTTGTTGTGAAGATTGATTGGATTGAACTAGCTGCTGGATTTTCTTTGAAATCGACATAGTTTTAGGGTTTGTTTCATAATCATCATTAATTATTGCTGTGTTTTAATTGATGGGCGATTAGGGTTTATTGGGCTGCTGTTGCTAAACCCTAATTAGGGTTTGGTGCCGTTTAAACCTTCTTTTTGCTGCTGCTAGAGGGCTGTTCGTTTTTTAGGGTTTTTGTGTTTTCTTGGGCTGCTTATTTTTTGCTATTACGTGTTTTGAGAGATGGCGAGTGGTGACTCAGTTTCGAGTGACTATTCTGAGATTGGTGCTAGGTTGCAACGTATGAAAAACAATCAATTGGGTATTATGATGGATTCTAATTCTTCTCCTAGGGTTACGAATGCAAATCCTACTGAGGAAGCTACGTATAATATATGGGGTCCTGCTGCAGTTAATGAGGTGGTAATGGAGAAGCATGCAAACCCTAATTTGGGGTCTGCTCAAGTTCATGCAGCGCCTATTGAACGATCTATTCCAACACAACATGGTCCAATAAAATCATATGCATCTATTATCCATAATAATAACAAGTCTAATGTTGTGAAGGTCCAGGTGATGACGAATGAGGAACAGGTCGAAGGAGCTGCGGTGGCTATTCCATTGGAAGCTGTTGAAGCTGTTTCATCAAGATTTGCTAATACGCTTTATGGGTATTTTGTGGGTAAAAGATTAGCATTCCCGCTGGTAGAGAATTATGTGAAGAATGCATGGGCAAAGTATGGCCTCAAACGAGTACAATGTCATGAAGATTTTTTTCTTTTTCAATTTAATTCTAAGGCGGAAATGGAGAGAGTTTTACTCGATGGTCCTTGGATGATTAGAAGTGAACCTATGCTGTTAAATGTGTGGACTCAAACTACTAAACTGAAAAAGGATGAAATTAAAAGTGTTCCGGTGTGGGTTAAACTGCACCATGTCCCAATTGTGGCGTATTCTGAAGTGGGACTTAGTCTTATTGCAACACAAATAGGGAAGCCTATTATGCTGGACTCGTATACAAGTAGCATGTGTGCTAATTCGTGGGGCAGGAATAACTATGCTCGAGTTTTAATTGAGGTGTCTGCAATACATGAACTTAAGAAGGATCTTATTGTAGCTATTCCGGTTGGTAAGGATTTGGGGCATTCGCTGGCAACTATCTCCATTGAATATGAGTGGACACCACCTAGGTGTTCTACTTGTTTGATTTTTGATCATCCTTCTGCTAAGTGTCCTAAGCTTCCTAAACCTGTTGGTGTGGCACCATTAACAACTACGGAGGGGGTAGCAACAAGTGATGGGTTTCAGAATGTCAAGAAAAAGAGGAATAAGAAAAGAAAGAGCACGCAGCAAGTGGTAGGAGTGGTGCTGAATAAACCTACTCTAAACTTGCAATATCGAAAGGTGGAGAGATCTACTAAGACGACCATTCCTATGAAAGCTAGGGCTAAGCCTCCTACTGCTGATCCAGGTGTTTCAACGTCAAATAAATATAATGTATTGGATGATGAGGCTGATATATGGGGTAATAATGGTAAGAGTTCTGCTATTAATGAAAGTGATAGTGACGAAGTGGATGCGGAGGTTCTGGTTATCGATAAAACTCAGCCTAAAGATATGAACACGGAGGGGGCAAGCACTCCCATTTCTAATGTTTTTAATGTGTAACATCGCAGCTTGGAATATACGGGGTTTAAACTTCTCCCCGAAACAAAAGGAGGTGCGGCAGGTTATTAGTGATAACAATTTGGCGGTGTGTGCAATTTTGGAATCTCATGCTCGTGATTCTAATCTCAATAAAATTTGTTCTTTTGTATTTCGTAACTGGGATTGGGCTTCTAATAGCAGTTCATGTACAAAAGGTTCTCGTATTATTTTGGGTTGGAATAGCAATGATGTTGATGTTTCTATTATAACTCAAGATGATCAGGTAATTCATGCTCGTATATGGATTAAAAGGGACAAGAAGGAGGTATTTTGTTCGTTTGTTTATGCTCATAATCAGTACATTAAGCGCCGAAGTTTATGGCATAACCTTGGTATGCATAAGGTCTTTATTCGTGATAGATCTTGGTGTATATTAGGCGATTTCAATGCAGCTCTAAATCTTGATGATAATCTGATGGGAGCTTCGAGTATTGACATTTCGATGCGAGAGTTCAAGGAGTGTGTTGCTGATATTGAAGTTATGGATGTGCAAAACTCGGGGCTGAAGTATACTTGGAATCAAAAACCAAGAGGGGATGATGGGATTCTTAAAAAGTTAGATCGGATTATGGCTAACATTAATTTCTTTGATGTGTTTCCAGGTGGTTATGCTAAATTTCAGCCATATCGTATTTCAGACCATTCTCCGGCTGTGTTATGTATACCTACATTGGCGCCTGCGAAACCAAAGCCGTTTAAGTTTGTGAATATTCTTACTCAGCACAAGATGTTTCATGAAGTGGTTAAGGAAGGGTGGATGAGGGAGTTTAGCGGGTTTCATATGTTCAGACTTGTGATGAAGCTTAGATACATGAAGAAGGATTTTCGAAAACTAATGTATGATTATGGGAATCTCCATCAGAATGTCAAGAAGCTTCGGGTTGAGCTTGATAATATTCAGCGTGATCTTGATCGTGATCCATTTAATATTACTCTAAGACAAGAAGAGGCGATGTATGTTCAAGCGTTTAATGAGGCAAGTTTGTTGGAGGAAAGATTCTTACGTCAAAAGGCTAAGGTGGACTGGCTTCGTGAGGGTGATTTAAACACGGCTTATTTCCATAAGTCTGTTAAAAGTAGGAATAGTAGAGGCCGTATTGATGTTATGGCTGATCACAATGGGATTATTCATGAAAACGAACAGGTCGCTAGCTTGTTTGTGTCACATTATGAGGTTTTTCTAGGTCAATCGGGTATGGTAGTTCCTTTATGTACTACTGATTTGTTTCATAATAAATTGGATAATGCTTCTGCTTTGTCTATGATTCGTGAAGTAACTGATCAAGAAGTTAAGGATGCACTTTTTTCTATGGGTAACGATAAATCTCCGGGTCCTGATGGCTATTCTGCGGCTTTTTTTAAGGAGGCGTGGCATATTATTGCTACTGATTTCATCAAGGCGGTTCGAGAATTTTTTGTTAATGGTACCTTGTTGAAAGATGTTAATCATACTATTATTGCTCTTATTCCAAAGGTTATTGCTCCGGCTCGAGTTACTGATTTTCGGCCTATATCATGTTGTAATGTTATTTTTAAATGCATTAGCAAAATCATTGCCAATCGCATCAAGAATAGCCTAAAAGTGCTGATTAGCTCGAACCAATCTGCATTTGTTCCGGGAAGACACATTGCGGATAACATATTACTTACTCAGGAACTAATGCATAATTATCATTTGGATCGTGGTGCTCCTAGGTGTGCTTTTAAAGTGGATATTCAAAAAGCATATGATACGGTGGATTGGAGTTTTCTTAGGGAGGTGTTAAAAGGCTTTGGTTTCCATGAGAGGCTGATTGGTTGGATTATGGAGTGTGTTACCACTACGTCTTTCTCTATAAGCATTAATGGCTCGCTTCATGGTTATTTCAAGGGGAAAAGGGGTCTTCGTCAAGGGGATCCTCTTTCTCCATATTTGTTTACGTTGGTTATGGAGATTCTTTCGCTTATTATTAAGCGTCGTGTGATTGGAGCGGATTCTTTCACTTATCATCCTCACTGTTCCAGGATTGATCTTGTTAATTTATGTTTTGCTGATGATTTGTTTTTATTTTGTTATGGCAATTTGGATTCAGCTACGGTCATTAAGGAAGCGCTTGAAGAGTTTAAACAAGTTTCTGGTCTTGTTCCAAGTCTTCCAAAGAGTACGGCTTACTTTTGTAATGTGCTTAACCATGTTAAGCTCTCTATTCTACACATTCTGCCGTTTGAAGAGGGTAAGCTGCCGGTTAAGTATTTAGGGGTTCCTTTGGTCTCTTCTAGGCTCATGATTCGTGACTGTAAGGCGCTTATTGAGAAGGTTCAGCTTCGAGTGGAAAGTTGGAAGAATAAGTCTCTTTCTATAGCAGGAAGATTACAGCTTATTCAATCGGTTATAGGATCATTGCACGTGTTTTGGGCTTCAGTTTTTGTTCTTCCGAATCAAGTTCTGTTTGATATCGAGCAGATTATGAGGAGGTTTCTTTGGTCTCACGATGTGTCCAAACGTGGATGTGCCAAGGTTGCTTGGAATGATATTTGTCTACCGCGCAAGGAAGGAGGTCTTGGTATTCGAAGGTTACACTTTTTTAATATTTCTCTTATGGTTACGCATATTTGGAAGCTTATTAATAATAAGGAGTCGCTTTGGGTACAATGGATTCATGCTTATAAACTTGCTGGTCGAAGTTTTTGGGACATTCCATGTCGTGGTAATATGTCGTGTGGGTGGCGTAAAATTTTACATATTCGGCCGCTTGTTCGTGAGTTTATATGTCACAAGATTGGTGATGGTTCTTCTATTTCAGTTTGGTATGATCGTTGGTGTGCTCTTAGTCCGCTTGCTGATTTTATTTCGAATAGATTTATACATAGAGATGGGTTTACAAAAGATACGAAACTGAATGAAGTGATCTCTAATGGTCAATTTAGGTGGCCAAATGGTTGGATTGAGCGGTTTCCTGAGCTTAATACTCTTGCTGTTCCGACTCTTCATCATGGAATACAAGATACGCTACATTGGAGGGATTTGGATGGAAATATATGCTTATTCTCCGTTTCGGCTGTTTGGGAATGTCTTCGTCCTCGAAGTGCTGTTGTTGAATGGTACAATTGTGTTTGGTTCTTTGGCTGTATTCCTAGGCATGCTTTTAACTTGTGGTTGATTATGAAGCGCCGGCTGAAAACACAAGACATGTTAAAGGATTGGGATAACGTGGATAATGCTAATATGGTTTGCTCGCTGTGTGAGGGTCAACAAGACTCACATGAGCATTTATTTTTTGCTTGTTCATTCTCTTCGCAGGTTTGGGCTAAAGTGAAGCTTTTGGCTGGTTTATCGAGTACAAACCATCATTTGGATTCAATTATGCTTCATGTTTCCCCGTTTGCAAGCCGAAGGAGTGCTAAGAGTGTATCCGCGAAGCTGGTTATTGCAGCGGCTGCATATTATGTTTGGCAAGAGCGTAATAATCGTTTATTTCGCAAGGAAAAACGTACGGTTGATCAGGTTGTGGAATGCATTCTCAATTCTGTTCGGCTCAAGTTGTCTTCTTATAAATGGAAGAGGTCTCGCGTTGCTGAGGATACAATCAAGTTATGGGGTCTAAATTCTATGTTACAAAGTTAGTCTTTAGATATAAGTCATCGTCATTGTTTAGATGGCTATTTCCTATAGGAGTTATTGCTTATGTAATAGTGAGTAGATCTTTTTTTGTATCTTGTTCTTAGAGGCTGTTCAAGCATTGCTTGAGGTTATTGTGGTACTTCAGCCACAATCAATTGTACTTCATTGTTTTTGGTGATTAATATATTTAACCGGGGTACTCATTCCCTTTTACCAAAAAAAAAAACTGACCGGCGATGATTAATCGAAAACCTCCGATCAGAATAAGAGATCCAATCATAATTATCCACGTCAGCATCGTCCTCATCTTCTTCGTAGACATCTAACGCGATTTTATTTTAGTTTTCTTTCAAATTAGCGAGAGTCGTGCTCAACATCATCGATTGTTATACACCGATTGTAATATATATATATATATATATATATATATATATATATATATATATATATATATATATATAGATTGAATGAATAATTTTGAGTCCAAAATTTTAATTATAGGGGAAAGTGTGATTCAATAAAAACACAAATCATTATATTAAATAAACAAAAATTTTAATTTTATAAAAGTTTAGTTTTTAGCCTAGAACAATAAGTTGTCGTGGGCCCAAAAGATGCAAATAAACGGTTTTAAAAAGTAGAAGGAAAGTTATATATATTTTATTAGTTGAGTGATTTAATCGGATTTTTTGAAAAAGTACAATAATCCTCGGGTGCATTAACCCTAATATAAGTTGAATGTGACCAGTTACTAGACGGTTGCAGGTTGTCCAAGTGACCAATTTAGATTTTTTTTGAATCGTGAGTGATCATTTTAATTTTCTTTTGAAAGTAGAGTAATAACGTCATATTTATTTTTTAATTCAGTGATCCAATCGGATTATTTGGAAGAGTAAAGTGACCCTGGAGTGTATTAACCCTTAAAAATAACTTTTATTTATTTATTTACTGACATAATGTTTTTTATTATTTTATAGATAAAAAAATGTAATTCTATATAAAAATAAAAGATATATAATTACTCTATTTTGATATCAAAATATATTAGTAGTTAGTAGGTTTGTTTATGAGACAGACATCTCATGAGTTATTTGAGTTCAATTTGAGATATTTTATAAACCGACCCAAGCTATCCGAGTAGTTTTTCGAAAGGAGGCGGAGTAATGAAAATAATCAGGTTGTAAAGCTCGTGAGCCTTGTTAAGATTTTATTGATTTACTTTTTCACATGCTCATATAGCAACCATCCTCTTTAACCGAATCAAGTTAAGCTGAGTTGCGTTACCCTTTAAATTATCGAGTCGATGAGTGATTAATATTAATATTAATATTTTAATATTTGATAATCGGGTCGATTCACTACAAGAAAAATAGGCTTTAGTGATGAGTATTTTTGGTCACTAATAGCCTTATTTAGTCACCATAAAAAAAATGGTCACTAAACAATATGAGTGACAAAAAAATAACCTTATTTTGTGTCTAATAAAATTAGACCTATAGTAATGAAAAGTGACAACTAAAAATTAGTCACTAATATTATTAGTAACCAAATATTTGGTCAAGTGAATATTAGTGATCAAATTTAACTCGTCACTAAAGACTTTTTTTGTTGTAGTGATTTAGATTCGGGAGTGAAAGTATCTATTAATAATATAGTAGAGCTTACAGTAGAGGCTCGGTCGACTTTTAGTAGATTTTAGAGCTTTGATTATGGTAAACGAGCTTGAACTTGGCTACACGTCGACTCAAATTAGCTCGATTACATCTCTAGTTATTAGATGATATAAATAGTTAATTCAATGAGAACAATAATCACATAAAAACTGGTTAGTGATATATAGATAGTTAAGTCGAGTTGCGGCACCTTTAAAATTATCGAGTCGATGAGTGGTTAATATTATTATTTATATTTCAATATTTGATAACCGGGTCGATTCACTACAAGAAAAATAGGCTTTAGTAACGAAAGTGTTTAGTGACGAGTATATTTTGTGTCACTAATAGCCTTACTTAGTCACTATAAAAAAAAGTAGTCACTATATTTGGTCAATAAACTAAATTAATCACCAAAAAATAACCTTATTGTGTGTCTAATAAAATAAGTGATGTATCCATAGTAACGAAAAGTGACCACCAAATATTTGGTCACTAATGATGTTAGTGACCAAATATTTAGTCACTAATAATATTAGTGACCAAATTTGAATCGTCAGTAAAAACGTTTTTTCTTGTAGTGATTCTAAGTCGGGATTAAAGGTATCTATTAATAATATAGTCGAGCTTAAAGTAAAGGCTCAATCGACTTTTTGTGGAGTTTAGTGCTTCGAGTTTGGTAAACGAGCTTGAACTTGGTTACATATAGACTCAAATTAGCGTAATTGCACCCCTAATTATTACATGATATATAGATAGTTACTTCAATGACAACAATAATTACTAAAAAAAAACTGTTATAAAAAGATAATCATAACAACAAATAAAGTTGTTATGAAAACATTTTTTCCATCTCACAAATAAAGATCTAAATAATAAAAATATGAAACTTTGCTTAATATTTGTATATTTGAAACTAACTGAAATACTTACAATGAAAAACAAAATGTATTAAAACAATTTACCAAGACTTTAGGAAGACGTCAAATTCTAGTCGGTTAGTGATTAAATCCCCCATTCGCAATTCCCATATATATATATATATATATATATATATATATATAGGAGTAGGATCAAATAAAAAGTTTTAAATTTGTAAAAAGTGTAGGAAGCAATGTAGGAATGACATGTGTCACTTATGTGAAATTTAAAAAAAATAAAAAATTATTTTTTAAATAAAAAAAATAATATTTTTTTATTAAAGAAAAAAAAAGTCGAAAAAAAAAAAAAATTTGGAAAAAAAAAATTTTGAATTTTTTTTTATAACGTAATATGCCACGTCATATGATGCACATTAATGATGCACACAAAATATGATGCACATTAATGATTCACACAAAAAAACTTTGATATTCAACTATGATTCACACAAAAAAGTTATAATATTCAACTATTATATTTTTATTAAAAAAAAAAAAAAAGAAATTTGGAATTTTTTTTTTTTTTTTTTGATAACGTAATATGCCACGTCATATGATGCACATTAATGATGCACACAAAATATGATGCACATTAATGATTCACACAAAAAAGCTTTGATATTCAACGATGATTCACACAAAAAAGTTATAATATTCAACTATTATGCACACATAAATGTTCATCGTAGCTGTGCATTATAAATGTGCATCATATTTTTTTTCGTACATAACTTTTTTCGAGCCAAAAAAAAAAAAAAAAAAAAAAAAAAAAAAAAAATCTTCGAAAAAAAAAAATTTCGATTTTTTTTTTTAATATTCTTTTTATTAAAAATATTTTTTTTTATTAAAAAAATAAAAAAATTAATTTTTTTTCCAAACTTGCCACATGTCACTACAAGAATGCTTCCTACACTTTTTACAAATATAAGACTTTTTACATGAACCCTCCCCTATATATATATATATATATATATATATATATATATATATATATATATATATAGAGTGAGCGTAGATATCTCGATTTCTTTTCGCACAAATCCAGATTCGTTTTCTTGATTTCTAGTCAAGGTAACTTTTCTTCTTCTTGATAATATAATCTAGAAAACAGTTATTCGTATACCCACTGCACTTCTTGAAAATTGTGAAACTTACTCTAAACTCGATTCTAACTTTTGGAATTTGTTTGAATATAGATGAGTGATGATGGTACCGGAAAGTTTCAGCAAGACTTCGAACTCGCCACAAGATTCGCTCCCCAAGCGCCATCCAAGTTTTTCGATGACGATGGACGTCTCACGTACCTTCTTTAACTCCTCTTTGACAAACTTTCTAGTTGCCAACACATTCTGGGATATTGTATCGATATCATGCTTAACTTCGTCCTTGAATCCGTCAATCATCTCCTTCGCCACCTTGGTGACTTCAAATTCATCTTCAACAAAGTTATCAAGCCCCATGTTTACATCGTTAACCTGGGTCTTTAATTCAGCAATCATACACTCCAAATTTGAGATACGTGATTCTGGATCGCTTGAACCTTCGGCAACGATAGCGACGGGGGGCGGACGTGACCTACTCCTGGTTCTCCTTGAAGGGCCTGTAACTCGGGTTGCATTCCTCGGGTTTCTTCGGTTGGGACTGTTTCATCGAATCTTGCCATCGTGTTGTCTTAACGTAAGTATCTAGATGGAGCCTCCGCTCTGATACCACCTATCAAGGAGTTAGCTTTCGAACTCGTGTGGCACTTAGATGATCCTTCTCTCAAGGGTCTAAGTAAACCAAAACTTATTATCTAACACTTGCAAGGAGATTGCTTTAGAGTGATATGAAACAAACTTGTATTATTGCTTAACAAAATCTGGATAGCTACATATGAGACCAAGATTACATATTTATAGTCTACTAGAGATTATTCTAGACTTAGACATTACTTTAGGACTAATCTAGACTATTTACATCTAATCTAGTTCATACTAGGTTTTAGATCTTGAATATCTTGGAATCCTCTTGAGGTCTCTAGAAGTTTCCGGCATCAAGTGTAGCCGTTTGGACAAAATGTTGCGGTTCGTAACATTATGCTCCTTATATTGATTCGTTGCCTGCTGAAAAAATGGCGATTATTGTTATACATAAGATGATGAGACTGTTGATGATGGGACATGATCATCGACATGCAAGGGTAAACAAATAGGAGGAAATGTTAAATGACGTGGAAATTAATAACAGTAAAAAAAAAAAAAACTGGTAAACAAATAGGTCAACGGTAAACAGTAAAAAGTCAACGAAAATTTGAAATTGTTTATCACATTGAGACGGATTTAGAAAGTTGATTTACTATACTAGTAATATCGTAAGTTTGTTTTTTATAACGCTACATGTAAAAAAGTTCGAATAGTTTTTTTTACCTTCACCCTAATAATAATATGAAACTTTGCTTAATATTTGTATATTTGAAACTAACTGACATACTTACAAAGAAGAACAAAAGGTATTAAAACAATTTACCAAGACTTTAGGAACACGTTAAATTCTAGTCGGTTAGTGATTAAATCCCCCATTCGCAATTCCCCGACACATACATACACTACAAGAAAAAGTACTTTTAGTGACGAAAGTTTAGTGACGACTTTTAATTTGGTCACTATTTAGACAAATTTATATTTATATTTAATAAGGGTGACGAAATTATTGGTCACTAATTTGGTTTAGTAAAAATAAGTGACGAAATTTTTTGGTCACCAAAATATGTAAAATAATTGCACTTCAAATCGTAAAATTATTTTGATAAACTTTTATAATGGTAAAAGAATTTTATCAAAACATAAACATACACATGTTATATTCTACAAAGTTTATTATTTTTTCAAAATATATGTTGTTTAGCTTATTGGGTTAGTTAAAAACATATACGGAGTACTTCATAAAGCCCACCAAGTCGATAGACCCATGTGTCTTTTTTAACCCATCAAAATACCCAAAATAACATGTTTATAAAAAGAGAGTGGATCCATCAAATTTACAAACAGACTCCACTAATACCCAAAATAACATCAGTCGACATGTTTTACTAAACCGGCGATTAGAGTTAGGATTTTGGGTTAAAAATATAATTTAACTTCATTGAAGGGGTCTGAGCACCCCTAGCTCCACCACTGTATATATATAATTTTTAAATTACATCTAGTGATTTTTTTGTTATATATACTTAACTATCTATATATAATCACAATCATATTTATACCACTAAAGCAAACATTATGAATCGCCGTCTTCATTTATGATAAAATAAAACAATATCGTTTGAAAACATTTTAATAAACTATTGTATAAGGACCTCAGTGAAAATATGTTTTATTAAATAAATATTTCTCTTTGTCACACAAACACACACACACAGTTTACACATCGATCTACACCGACGATATTCCGGCGATATTCCAGCGATACACCGGCGATTACACCGGCGATTACACTGACAGTCTATTTCATCGATCTACTCCATCGAACTACACCGACGATCATATGAGTAAGATTAGGCAGTAAGATTAATTATATAGTTACTTGTGATTATATAATTTTGTATAGTAATTCATTTAATCGACCTAATTTGACCTAATTTTCATTAATTATATAGTTACTTGTGATTATGATTCAGTATGTTAAATAATTATTCTCCAATTTGACCTAATTTTTTGCGATAGATATGATTGTGTATACTTTGACTAATTTTAGAAATGTGATATATAACTTTGATAGAATATAAAACAAATTGAGAATATAAATACTTACAGCTTCAAAATCTCAACGGTTTAGGTATGATATATAACTGAAATTAGAATATAACATGTGTATGGTTCAAAATTAGTCAAAGTATACACAATCATATCATATGTTTACTGAAATTAGTTTGATGGAAAAACAAGATTTACAGCTTCAAAATCCAAAAATTTTCATAAGCTCATAAACCGGTTATATAAGCCGAAACAAACATCCCCTTGTGGCTTTCCTAAGTCACAAAATAAGCCAGAAAAAAGGGCTTATAAGCAATAAGCCGAAGGCAAATAAAATAAGCTAAAACGAGCACCCCTTATATGAGTTTTTTTTTACCTTGGGATTCGGAAATTTGATCACTTTTTTATTATTGTCAAAATTATAACTAATTTTTTTTGGATTTTATTTATATATTTAGTATATGTAGATTAGGTATGGTGGATCATGATGTTGTTGAGCTAAACAATCTGCACAGGCAGGTAGATACCTTTTCTATTGTAATCATTAATCTTCGTTTAATATTAAGCCATAGTTTTCTATCAACGTTATACATCGTTTTCTTGTGTGGGTTTGAGTTATGTAAAAAAAAAATGATTGTTGCTTTACTAAATTCAGTCCACATTTCAGATTATTCATGGTGAAGCATACATTGGTCGATCTAAAGTGGAGTCTGCTGCATAAACTTCTATACTTCTTTAACATATTGAAGTATGTGAGACTAATACTATCAGTGAATTGATGTATCGCATTTTTGTGACTCAGGATCAATTCCACCATTGAAATTGTAGAGCACAGAGAAGCTTTACGCACATCCAATGCATTGGAAATTGTCAGCCAGTAACCTTCATACTTGGAAATAAACCTCATGAATATATTTTCTATATATATATGGACTGATTCATGCGAGAACTCTTATTTCTGCGAGAACTGCGAGAACTCTTAAAAAAAGTGTCATTTAACATGTAATTAGGTCTATTGACATGTAAAAACTAGTGAATGTTAAAAATCTAGTAAAAATATAAATGAAAAATTAAAAAAGTTGTATAAAATCACGCGTATTTAGAATCGTTCACATGTCAACGTTTTGTTTTTCAAAAAATGAGTTCATATATGAACGAAATTTTTTTTACGTTATTTTATATGATTTTTTTTTACCTTTTTACGTTTATATTTACTTGATTATTAATGTACAAAAGAGTTTGCATGTGAATGAATAAATTGAAATGTGATTTAACACTTTTTGTTAGAGTTTTCGCAGTTCTCGCAAAAAAAAAGAGTTCTCGCATTACCATTCAATATATATATATATATATATATATATATATATATATATATATATATATATATATATATATATATATATATATAGAAGGGTTAATGGGAAAAAAATAGGATTAGGATATTATAAAAAGGGTTTGAAAATAGGAAGGATAGAAAGAAATGTGAGAGTCACATTCTTAAGTAACATTTTAAAAAAGAAATTATTATTATTTTTTTTAATAAAATAAAATTATTTTTTTTAATACAAAAAAAGAAACAAAAAAAAAAAGAATTTTAGGGGAAAACAAAAAATTTTGAATTTTTTTCCGATGACGTCCTCATTTTTGTGCATAAGTTTTAAACTTATGTACACAAAAAATTGATACACCAACTAAAAATATGATTTTTGGTGCATCATTATATAAAAAAAATGACAAGTTTTGTGCATCATTTTACAAATAAAGTGATTTTTGTGACAACCGTCAAAATTCAGGTACTTATTCTGTTGTTATATCAGTTCGAAACGTTAGTTACTTTTTGTCTCGTTCGCTTCATTCTGGTTCGTAACTTTTTAAGTCTATACTTTGTCGGAACTAGTGTCGAAATAACTTCCGGAATCAAAATTATAAGTCCTAATACCAAGAAAACACCTATTGAACTTTCCTAAGTTCATAACTTATCATAACCAACAACTTATAATTAACAAAAAGGTCCAACGAAGCAATAACGCAAAAACGGAAAATCAAGAAGCTGAAAAATTGCCCGGTGCGCAGCACCTCATCAAGAGGTGCGCAGCACCTGGTTCCAGATTTTCAAAATATTTACAATTTCAGTCCTTTTCTCGTTTTACACCACCACCACCCATTTTGGCCAATAGAAAACGACCTCATTACTGCCAACAACAGTCCCTAGGTCAGTACTTTACCCCCTTTTTCATTTTTCATTTCATTTTCTTATTCATTTTAGCAAAAACTAAAAACACACACACACACTATTCTCTCCATTTTCTCTCTAAAAGCTCAAGAACACCAGTAATTTTTCACCATTAAAACCCATATTTAGACCATACAAATCGATCCAAACCTCAAGAGAAGCTCGGAGGTATTGTTATTTCGAAAAAGGACCACGGGTGTAAAGATTTTTGGAGCAAGAATCCGACCAAAACTCTTCATCTAAGCTTTTCCTTCGGTAGATCTCTTTACTTTTATTATTCTTACACTAATATTCAATTGCATGTAAGATCTAACGGTTAAAAATATGATTTTTCATAAATCTATGACTTTTACGGTCAAAAACGTTTTTAATCGAAATACTCTTTAGATCCACGAATCTGTGGATAAAAACAATTTTGAAACTGTTCAAAACGTTGTTTTAAATGATATTTACTAATTGCATGTTCGATCTAAACAACAAAGAAAAGTTTTATGAAGTTTTATGTCACTTTTCTCACAAAAACGATTTTTAACTAAATAGTAATTAGATCTACATTTTTGTGGCTAAAAGTTGTTTAGAAACTGAGAAAACTTTATTTTATATGGTATCTACTGGTTGCATGTCGAAATCCATAAGTCACAAAACGTTTTTAGCAAGAGAAAACACAAGCTAGGTGTGCGCCGCACCTGTGCCCAGGTGCGCAGCACCGAGCTGCTGTCTTCCCGAAAATCGTCGTTTTACCCGATTAAAAGTTATATATACGTTCTGGACTTTTACCAAAATCATGTGGGGACTGAGATGAATGAAATCTATAATAAAGATGACTTGTGTTGGACTATTTGGACCTTAATAAGCTATAAAATATGTATTATTGTATGTTAGGTGATTTGTGAGCGGAGTTGATTTACAATTTTTGGATGTGAGATTTGGGCGCGGAAGCGCTGCCCAAATTTCCTCGGAAATTGTAAGTCACCTCAGCGAGCAAAAACACTTAAGATATAATAACCTAAAACGTTAAATCGGACTTTCGGACACGAACGTGACAATTACCTTTTGGACTATTTGACGATACTTAAATTTGACACTCACCTTTAATGACATTTTAACCTATATTATTATATAAGAACCTAATAATATAACAACTCATTAAACT
>CAJVGC010000399.1:0-20686 GCA_910822075.1 Senecio squalidus
CCTTATTAGCAGCCAAATGTATGTTTCTGTAGTTTCATTTCTCAGCATACCAGCACCAATTGTAACACACTTTTTGTGGTTGTCGATCGCAGTGAATGGAACGAATATCATACTGTACCTGTAAATCATTAAAATCACATGTGATTATCAAATTTACAATTTCTTTAAAAAAAAAAAAAGTTCTAAGTTATAATATACCTGTTGGTACAATAAGTTGCGTCAAAAGAAATTATATCGCCAAATTCTTTGTAGTTTGTTTTTGCTGTTTCATCTGCCCAAAAGAAACACTCTAACTCGCTGTTTTTTATATCACAGGAGAAGCTGAAGTCTTTAACATATTCTTCTCTGTTTGTGAGTTTGGTTACAAGCATTTGAGCGTCACTTTCTCCAATAAAAACATTCAAATCCCTTTTGAAGTTTTTGAAATCAGTTTTCGTCCCACTCACATGTGAATAACCCCCCTTTGTATTACAATATAAATTGTAAGAAACTGTTGCCCCCTAATTTGATTCTGCCATTTGTTTCATAAACATCAATTCTGCCATACCTAATTTTCTATTTTCCTTAGAAAGATGCCTATACTCTATAGGGTTCAACGGGTGGTTGTGTTCTTCAACAAAAAGGTGCAGCTTATATGTGGAAGTACCATCTACAAGTTTAAGCATGATATTAGCATTGCATCCTGTTACCTGAAAAGTCGATTTTCTTTTAAGCTTCCCACTGTTTGCTGGATCCAACGTGTTGATATTTACACTTGGAGGATCACCATGTCGGTTGCAACGAATATACTTGCTCTTCATCATTCCACTTTTTGTTTTTTTTGATGATGATAATTTTATGTCAAATCCAGACTTTATTGCATACTCTTTATAAATTCTGAAAGTCTCTTCAAATGATCCATAAATTTTTCCCCTAATTGGTTTGTCGTCATCTTTAACATAAGGTAACCAATATCGAGAACCACCAGGAGTCTCTATGTTGTTGTTATCATTTGAACATGCTGTTGAGTGCTGTAGTGTGAACCTGTAAAGTGACAGGTAATTTTACATTAACATACTAATCCATATTATTAATAAAATCACCGGTGATTACTAAACATTTGGTGGCATTTTACATGAATAATCTAAGGCACATTATTTTATAAAATCACCGGTGATTTCTACTTGTACCCAAGTCACCGAAGAACCTAAACAACTTTTAGTTGGTACAACTGTTAACAACAATGTTAAAATTTTATAAACCATGTGTAGTTGATACAACCGATTAAAATATCGCTCAAACACCCATCAAGTGTTTTTTGTTCAAAGAAGTACAACAACAGATAGCATACATAACAGTCACTTTATTAAACAAAATTATATGTAATCACCGGTGATTACTAAACATATATGTTTAAACATTCTAAACTAAATTTACATCAACATACTAAACAAAATTATATGTAATCACCGGTGATTACTAAACATATATGTTTAAACATTTTAAACTAAATTTACATCAACATACTAAACAAAATTATATGTAATCACCGGTGATTACTAAACATATATGTTTAAACATACTAAACTAAATTAATACAATCACAGGTGATTACTAAACATATATGTTTAAACATGTTTAGTAATCACATTCTAAGGCATTAAACTAATAAAATCACACGTGATTACTTACTTTCCAGTGTCTGGTTATTGATATTGTTTTCATTGTCATTATTTTCCAAATTATTGTTGGTTGTTGAATCCCCTCTTTCTTCAATAGTTTCTTCTGAAATTAGCGTCATTATCTGCAATTAAAAAAAAAATCAGATCTAATAATCGATTGTTAAAATATCCTTCAATCGATTGTTAAAAAAAAAATCGGATCTAAGAATCGATTGTCAAACCTTCAATTGATTGTTAAAATTCGGATTACAATGGAGAGATTTTTGTTTTAGGGTTTTAAAAATTGATCGAGTTTTTAGCGTCTGATTCTTATTATTTTCTCTTTTCTTTAGGCGCGTGTAACTTTAGAATATGACTAAAATGCCCCTCCGTGTGTTTGATCTATTAATGAATTTGTGTGGCTATAAAGGTGATCCCTGGATCTCTAGCAAAAAAGAGATCCCTATTGAACCCTCCCCTATATATATATATATATATATATATATATATATATATATATATATATATATATATAGGGGAGGGTTCAATAGAGATCCTCTTTTTGCTAGAGATCCAAGGATCACATTTATAGCCACACAAATTCATTAATCCATCAAACCCACGGAGGGGTATTTTAGTCATATTGAAAAAACATTTAAAAATGTCACGCGCCCCTATGTGTAATTGTTTCCACCTCCAGTGAGCTATCATCAAGATCTCAAATCAACTAATTTTATCCCCCAAATTTCTTTTTCATTCATCATCATTTCTTCAATTTATTTACTCAATTTCAGGTGAATTTCATTCTTTCTGCCTTCATTTTCCTTTTACCTAATTTAATTTTAACTAGATCGATTCAATTTTGTATCTTTACATAATCACCAATTTTCAATTTTTAGTCTATGATTTATTACTTTTTTTTTTCTTTCTTTTTGCTTTGGGGTTATTAGCTATGTATGATAAGAATTATGAAACTCATTTATAACTCCAAATTCCCCCTAAATAAGGTCGTATAAATTTAATCAATTTCTATATTTTTTCAAAATGGGATTTCGAAATTAAGATACTCTGTTGTTATTTATTTCATCATAATAAGGATTATATAAGGTTGTTTGTATGTATGAAAGAGGGGTGTGCTGAAAGAGTTTAGTCAGTTTGGGGAAGTCGAGTCCGTTCGGATTCGCTCTATTCCTTTGTTGGATGTAAGTTTTTGTTAAGAAATGGTTATGTTGGGCGTGTGTTTCGATATGGTTTAATTCTTGTTGTTGTTGTTGTTTACAGGACAAGACTCCTAGGAAAGGTGCTATAATCAAGAAAAAGATTAATGATGCTGTTGACAGGTTAGTTAAATCGATTGAACCGATATCTATTTGCTGATTTGTATTTTATAATATAGTCATGTAAGCTGAATTTAACATGTATGATGACATTTGAGCTTCTTTTAGCATATGTGATGTACATCATAATAAGGATTAATCACCTAGTAATCACCTGTGATTTTATTTATAATGTGCCTTAATATGTTGATGTAAAATGTCACAAAAATGTTTAGTAATCACCTGTGATTTTATTAATAATGTGCCTTAGTATGTTGATGTAAAATGTCACAAAAATGTTTAGTAATCACTTGTGATTCTAAAGTTTTTACATTAAGAACTGTTTATAATTTAGTGGCTTAGTACCTTGATGTAAAATGTCACCAAAATGTTTAGTAATCACCTATTAATCACCTGTGATTTTAGTTATAATGTGCCTTAATATGTTAATGTAAAATGTCACAAAAATGTTTAGTAATCACCTGTGATTTTATTAATAATGTGCCTTAGTATGTTGATGTAAAATGTCACAAAAATGTTTAGTAATCACCTGTGATTTTATTAATAATGTGCCTTAGTATGTTGATGTAAAATGTCACAAATATGTTTAGTAATCACTTGTGATTTTATTAATAATGTTCCTTAGTATGTTGATATAAAATGTCACAAAATGTTTAGTAATCACATGTGATTTTATTAAATTAAGTCACTAAATATCTTAAATGTAATTTTGTAGTCAACAAATTGTAAAGGAAAATCACCTGTGATTTAGTGCCTTAATATCTTAATACATTTAAGGTTCTTAATTTAGTCACACCACTTTCATTTCTTGATCATATTGTTAGAAGGCTTCGATTAACAAATCATCTTCATTGGGATTTTTTCAACAAATGTGAAGCTCTAATTCTTTGCCTAGTCTCTGGTCAACATACATCTCTTCGACTTTTTACTTTTTTTATTTATTTATTTATTTATTATTTTCTTTTTCTTTTTGGTTTTTGGAGATTCAACATTCATGTGCTATAAACCATCTTTATTGGCAACATCTGCAATGCTTGTTGTTGTTGATCAAATTGATCCTCCAAATTCCATTGACTACAAAAGTCAACTTCTGGATCTTCTCCAAACCACTAAGGTTTGTCTCTTTGTCTTTTTTATATTTTCTTAATCATTTGTTTTTGCATGTTTTTGGTACAACTCTCATTGCTTATGGTACAACAACAAATGCTAGGAATGTACTTTTCTTAATAAAACTAATAGTAAGACCTTGTTTCATTTTTATTACTTAATTATCATGCTAAAAACATGTACTTTCTCCATGCACTAGTATGTACTCATTTCTGTTGGTTAGACCATAATGTATATGTTATTTGGTCAATCAACATATTTTCTTTTGTTATTATGTAATATACATAACAAATGTATGAGTATATCATAATACAAGTGATACTTAATGTATGAACAAATAAAATGTCACAAAAATGTTTAGTAATCACTTGTGATTCTAAAGTTTTTACATTAAAAACTGTTTATAATTTAGTGGCTTAGTACCTTGATGTAAAATGTCACCAAAATGTTTAGTAATCACCTAGTAATCACATGTGATTTTATTTATAATGTGCCTTAATATGTTGATGTAAAATGTCACAAAAATGTTTAGTAATCACCTGTGATTTTATTAATAATGTGCCTTAGTATGTTGATGTAAAATGTCACAAAAATATTTAGTAATCACCTGTGATTTCATAGTTTTTACATTAAGAACTGTTTATAATTTAGCGCCTTAGTTCTTTGATGTAAAATGTCCCAAAACGTTTAGTAATCACTTGTGATTTTATTAATAATGTGTCTTATTATGTTGATGTAAAATGTCACCAAATGTTTAGTAATCACCTATGATTCTATAGTTTTTACATATAATATTGTTTAATGCATTATGTATGTGAAAGAATATAATTTTGTTTAATGCATTATGTATTTTGTCTTTATTGCAAGTGGTTGGGGAATATTTACTTGGTAAATGTGCTCAATATTTATTTAATACATTTATGTGAAAGAATATTTACTTGGTAAATGTGACACAAAAGCAAAAGACAAAAAGACAAAAAGTGAAAGGAAAACTGGAAAAGCGCGTGTGAGAAAAAAAAGGAAAAGGTAAAAAGACTTTTTTGCCCCTCCGTGTTTTTTCCTACAAATCATTTAAACCCAACTTTTAATCTCAGCCACAAATTTTGATGATCTTGTGGCTGAGAAGTGATCCTTGGATCTCTAGCAAAAAAGAGATCTCTATTGAACCCCAATCTATATAATATATATATATAATATATATAGATATATATATACATATATATATATATATATATATATATTAAAAAAAAAGGTTTATTGGAGGACCTTCTCAAACCCGTGTCACTTTTGTGACCGACCGACCTAGCCTTCACGAAGTATTGGTCCCGTTAAAACACCTCTGCTGAGAGAGTCACGAGTATTGGTAGAAAATCTTCTTGGGAGGTCACCAACCCCAGTACTAGGTTTCGAACCCGTGACCTCCCACACACAAAGGTGACAGGTGATAACCCTTAATGCCGGTGATAACCCTTGATTTTCTTGAACTTAAAGGTTTATGTTTTGTGTTCTTAAAACGATTACGATCTTTTTTTATGATGATGATAATGGATATGGTCTCTGTGGAGATCGTGATGAATTTTAGAGTTATGTTCAATGTTTTCTCTTTCGTTAAGATGTTAAATGTGGCGTGTATTATTACGTTTTGTTGTGGAAATGTAGTCGACTTATGCTTCAGATTATCACATGAGCACAATGATTTTCGAATCGTTTTCAATATTATGGATTTGAAGGTATGCTACAATAGTTACAAACTTACGATATTGTCGTGTTTCTTTATTCTAACTATTTTTTTGCAGAGTTTAATGCCTCAGCTCCGTCGGGCAATACTATTTTTATAGAAATCGTTAGAAGTTATTTTTATACAATCCATTTAGATTGTTGTGACATCTTACATTAATAGGTGCCTCTTATGCATCTAGTTCATCCCAAAGTCCCTTAAGTTTGTGACAGTACACCTCTATGCTATAGTTTTGTTGTTTCATATTCACAAATTCATTCGAGACTATACTCAACGAATTCTTTCGTAAGGAAAAAACAAAGCTAACAAAGTTCAAATTGTTGCTTATTTGTACACATAGTGTTTAAGATCTAAGAAATAACCATATTATCATTTATCGTTGTAAAAATAAAAATAATGAAATGACATCATCCCAAATGATTGTTTGGGAGTTCAATTGATGCATCTAGTAACTATGTGATGCAAACCCGTGATAATTTTGATTGTAATAAAAGGCCTTAAATTGATTGTCGGGGAAAGAGAATTCATTAGTTGAGGGCAAATCGATCCATGAATTTAACCCTAAAATAATACAACAAGACATCAACCTAATTGAACGTAACATTTAATTGAAAGCAAGTTTATTGGCAGACCGCGAACAATAAAGTTTAAGATGTCGGCAGTCGCCACGTAAAAAAAACACGTATTTTACATAAATATATAGATATGTGAATTAAGTAACATGAAATATATGTGAGTCTTATTGATTAGGAACATTTTAATCGAAAACCCTTGAAATATTTGTAATAATTACTTTCTATTTTATGTATAAAATCGAAGCCTGTTTGCATCCATATAAGTGAGCAAAGTAAAATCTAATCATTGTATTTCACATTCATGACTTCAACTTCACAATGTGTAGCCCTTCACGAGTTGCCTGGTGATAATTTAAAATTTGATAAAACTTTCGATAAAGGTGGAATGTACCAAGTTAGAGTTTTATTGGGGACATTTACCGACTCGGAAAGTCTTTAACCCCCACCACCCCCCTCGAAAAAAAAAAAAAAAAAAACTTCACAACATGTAATATTATAATAAAATCAATCGTTTCTCAAATTTTCATATCTAATAGAAACCAATCAACTTCTAACATTTTAACAATTTATACACACCAACAACAATCGACTATGACACCACCACCATGGTCTGACACGAAATCCTCCACATTTTTTCGAACTTCTCATTCTTAAGACTTCGAAGTGCATTTCAACTAACTTTCAGTCATTACTTAAAAAACAAGTTGATAAAATCTAATATTTATACTATATTATAAAACATTTGAGTTTTTTACTTAAAGTTGAAATTTTAAGTAAAGTTGAATTACTAATTTACCCATATATCAATACTAAATAAATTTAAATTTGAAAATTTAAACTAAATTCTATTTGTTGACTAATATGGTTCAATTATATTAATTACCTATTAATCTATACTATATTATAAAGTATTTGAGCTTTTTACTTAGAGTTGAAATTTTAAGTAAAGTTGAATTACTGATTACCCCTATATCAATACTAAATAAATTTAAATTTGAAAATTTAAACTAAATTCTATTTGTTGACTAATATGGTTCAGTTATATTAATTACCTATTAATTTATACTATATTATAAAGTATTTGAGCTTGTTACTTAAAGTTGAAATTTTAAGTAAAATTAAATTACTAATTTCCCCTATATTAATACTATATAAATTTAAATTTGATAATTTAAACTAAATTCTATTTGTTGACTAATATGGTTCAATTATATTAATTACCTATTAATTATTACATTAAAAAAGTTTAACTATTGATTTATGAATATAGGAAATATGCTATTATTTAAAAATTTGATTATTAGCTTACATATTTGTCAATTGGTCAAGTATATAGTCGCGATTTTGCTAAAAGACTCACAAATTTGTAGCAAGAATTCATAAAAATGATGGAATTAAAATGTGTGGACAAATGCTAACGGTGAATGGGAGTATCAAGAAGCAATATTAATATTGTTGTTATGGCACACGGTCACAATTCAAGTCGTAATTATTTCTAGCAATATATCGAGCTTAAAGCCCACGAACGTGTCTAGATCTTAGTTCGCTCCATCCTTGAACTTCATTTCTTGTGATGTCGGCTAAAAGACAAAATGTCGCGATAATTTTGTCGCAACTTTGATGATTTGTATAGTCAAATGTTTATTTTAGTGAAATGTTCTTCACTTTTTAATATGCTTATTACTGAATTTATAGTTCTATCAACTCTAATTCTAGATGGCCAAGTAGGATTATGTTTGGATGAGCTTCTAAAAGGTTTTATAACAAATTTAAGATTTAAAATTATAATATATAAACTTTTCATTTAGATGTAAATGTTTTCAAAATTTTGAAGAAATGGTAGTTAATAATATTGAAAGTTATTCTAGCCAACTATATTTTAGTATTAGTTTTAAATTAATAATCAAACAATATCATACTAATTTACGTATTTTGATTTCAAACAATATTACCTAAATTGTTTCTAAATAAGTAATCAACTTTTAAATAAATCGTAGTGGGATGGAATCTTTAATATATAATAAAAGAGTGACATTAAATGCCACATGGCGAAGTAAGATCCTTTGGATTAGTTATCTTTTTTGATTTCAGCCGTTAGATCAGATTGATGATGTCATTAAAGACTATTTATATTTTACACCCTCTTACAATACATAATTACATTTCTCTTTCGTTTACATCTCTACTGAAATTAAAAAAAAAATATAAGTTTATTTTACTTATAAATCGTTCAATTTAGACTATGTTTTACCATACAATATATAATTATATTTTCTATTTCATTTACATCTCCACTCAAATAAAAAAAACATAAGTTTATTTTACTTATAAATCGCTCAATTTAGACTATATATTACCATATTGTTATTCTAAAATCTCCTCATAAAAATACCAATACATGTATATAAACGTAAAAGTATATATATTATTTTAACTATAACCAACATAGGTATAAACGTAAACGTATATATGTTATTATACGTATGACATTATTTTCTCATAATAACTTAAAATCTACATAAACAAAAATTTACGAGTCAAACTTTATCTTTGTTCGCGCTATCGCGGGACAATAATCTAGTTTTATTATATAGACCAAAACAATATTTATTAAATTATAGTAAAGATACAACTATTTTATCTACGTCATTTAATACAAAAGTTTTCAAGATTTAATATGAAAATTTGTTGGATGTAAATTTATTTAATATAACATATTTATTTTTGGTTTAATATATAAAGTAATATGAAAGTGTACGACTCTTTGTTTGTCGACGTTCATTCACGTGGTCTTATTGCACTGGCAATAACTTGTTATGTGGCGCTACTAATAACATGCCAAGCGGGAGAAAGCTCACTCGAGATTGTAGATTCCCCTCAATATTAATAAAAATTCAATGTGAAACATTAAAAAACAAAGTGGACTGCTGAATTATTTAGGTTATCAAAAATAATCATATAAGATTAAGCATTGATGGCTAAAAGGCAAACAATAGAGGTGGTAGATCGAACAATGCAAAACATAGTACACGTTTAGAGGTCAAATAACGGTTTGAGTGGAGAGGTGTTGTTGGTCATTAAATGTGGAACTCGAGCGCAAATTGTACACTATGCTCACGAATGTCGCCTATGTGGTGTTTGATTAAAAAGATGCGTTTAACTTTAAATATGAGAGTGTATATTGATCAGTGGTTTTAAAATTTTCTTTTACAAGTCGGTGACGAAGATGAAGAATCGATTGAAATGAACTATATTCGAATACCCGATGACATGACAATTTCTTACGATAGGAAAGATGAATCTAAAAATGATTTGATTAATGTAATCTTTCTTTCAATGACAAACAACACACATTCTTTGGATTGTATTATTTCTAAGAAAATATTATCAAAACAAAGATGAGAACGTTTACAAGATTAATGATCAATTGATTGAAAATTGTCACACCCCGCTAAAGCGGAAACACGGAAGTGTGAAGAGCTGGAATATCATTACACGGTCATAAGCAAACGTAAACGATTCAAGTCATTTCAATAGAAAATTTAAAAGGTTAAAGATACAACATTTCCAAAAGTAACCAAGTGGTTCACAGTTTAACTTAAAGTACGAATACAAGTTTTAAACAAGAATTCCCAAAAATAAGAAGGTCTATCCCATTAAGCGCCTCACGTGACCATATCGACCCTCCTTGCCATGCATTCCCGAAGCTTACATTAATTTCCTGAAACATAAGATAAAGTGTCAACTACGAAACGTAGTGAGTGAGTTACAGTTTAGAGTTTGATAGAGTTTCCAAAGATAGTAAGTTACCATAAAAGAAAGTTACCAACGATAGGGAGTTTCCAAAAATAGTAAGAATAATTGGTAAAAAGTTTATGAGCGAGCGTGTAAAGTGAATAAATAATGTTTAATAAACTCGCATGGTAAAGATAGCGAAAACCAGGCGCTATATAAAAGTAAGTGCGGATTCAGTCGCTAAATTAAGTAAGTGCGGATTCAGTCGCTAAAGTAAGGTATATGCGTATGGGATATGTGTTATAACTTAACTAAAGGTACCTTGTAATTCAATGACTTGGCATAATATAAGGAGTAAGTATATTTAAAACATTCAAGAGATCTTACGGCTTATACATCCATCAAGTATTGGTTACCTACAAGCATCCTAGTTTAGTTATCCCGCTAAGGCATTAACACAAATACGCATGATAGTTTGTAAGATTCAAATTAAAATGATTCATAGATTCAAAGTTTAGAACAAGATTCAATAAATAGTTGACTTTAAGAGATAACAATAGTATCATTAGAGAAAGAATGTTTTACGCATAAGCGATTTAAGTAGACGTTTCAGTGTCAAAGTTTTGATAAACCAAAGTTTAAGTATCGCAAGTTGTTTATAGGTTACAAAACATGATCTTATGCTTCCCCCAAATAATGTTAAAAAGTATTAAAAGTAAAACATGGTGGGGATGTAACTCACGGTTTGCGAAGAGATTGGAACTCGGAGACGGTCGGAAACGAGCCGGGAATCGCGGAATGCCTAAGAATTACCAATATATTTCAAAAGTTAACTTCTTATTAAGCGTTGTATGTATAGAAGATATTGTATAACTTTTGTTTGTAAATAAAAGGTTAAATCCAATATTGTTCCGAAAATTGGTCCGAAGCGATTAACGTTGTGTTTAGTTTGGAAGTTCATTGTTTTTGATTATTACATCTTAAGTGCTTTTGCTTACTGAAGTGGCTTTATAATTTCTAGGGAAATTTGGGCAGCGCTTCCGCGCCCAAATTTCATATCCAAAAATTATACCGCCACTTCCGTTCACAATTCACCTAAAACGCAACAATACATATAATATAGTCCAAAGTAATTCACCAATGTTGTAAATGTTATTTAACTCAGTCCACAGTAACTAGGGTAAAAGTCCAGAATGTAATGTAAACTTGAAACGAGTGAGAACAACGATTTCCGGGTGAACAGCAGCTCGGTGCTGCGCACCTGGTCACAGGTGCGGCGCACCTAGCTGCTGTTCGTTTCCCATTTTGCGTTTTTCTTGCTAAAAACGTTTTGTGACTCAAGGGTTTCGACATGCAACCAGTAGGTATTTTATAAAATAGTGTTTTCACAGATTTTAAACAACTTTTAACCACAAAACATAGATCTAAGTATTAGTTTGATAAAAATCGTTTTTGTACACAAATGACATAAATCTTTCCAAATACCCGTTTTTGTTGTTTAGATTCAACATGCAACTGGTTATTATCTTCCAAAACTTCATTTTAACAGTTTCTAAAAAGTTTTTATTCACAGATTTATAGATTTAAAGGGTTTTTCGATTAAAAACGTTTTTGACCATAAAAGTCAAAGATTTGTATAAAAACTCATTTTTAACCGTTGGATCTTACATGCAATTGATTATTTATGTATAAAAAGGTAAAAGAGAGTAATCTACCGGAGCAAAAGCTTGGAGAATGAGTTTTGGCCGGATTTGTTCTTCAAAAATCTTTTACAACCGAGGTCCTTTTTGATACAAACGATTACCTTGGCTTCTCTTGAAGTTTAGGATGATTTGTATGGCTAAAAGATTGATTTTTGTGGTAAAAAGTCACTGGTTTCTTTGGAGTTTTAGAGAGAAATTTGAGAGAGAAGTTAGGTGTGTGTTTTTATGTTTTGATTGAAATGAAAGTAAAAATGAAAGGAAAATGTAAATGGGGGGTGGAGAGACTGGCCTTGGGACAGTAAGGGGCAGTAAAGGCTCATTTGTGGTTGGTCAATTGGGGTGGTGGATGTGTAAAAACGAGAAAGGGACCAAAAATGTAAATAATTTGAATTCTGGAGCCAGGTGCTGCGCACCCAGCCAAGGGGTGCTGCGCACCGGGCCTTTTTCCGGGAAATCTGATTTTTCGTTTTCGCGTTATTGCTTCGTTGGACCTTTTTGTTAATTGTAAGTTCTTAAGTATGTTTAGTTATGAACTTAGGAAAGTTCAAAAGTGATTTTATTGGTATTAGGACTTATAATTTGATTCCGGAGATTGTTCCGACACTTGATTCGATAAAATACGGATGAAGTAAATACGAGCTTAGAGCAATACGAACACCACAAGAATAACAAAAGATTCGGACCGAGAACGTAACTGGAGGATTTTCCCGAACTTGGGACGATTGTCACACGAGTGAACGTTATGAAGGAGTAACTAGAGAATTTAGCCGGTAAAATAACCGAACAAGTTCCTGATTTTTAGACGGTTGTCACATCATCCCCGGGTTGAAAGAAATTTCGTCCCGAAATTTGACTCGTCACATCAGGTGGAAGTTTCCTTGAGAGAAATTGAGAGTACTTCTGACGTATCCGGTCTTCACGTTTCCCACGTGAATTTGTGACCACGTCGGGAGTTTTAGCGAACTCGACGATAGGAACACGGCTTCGATTGAGTTGCTTGACCTTTCGGTTTACAACTTCGAGCGGTCCCTTGATGAAATTGAGCTTGCTGTCGATCTTGACCTCGTCGGGTGGGGCGAACGTTGGTCTCATCGAACGGCTCTTTTCGAGTGTGAGACATGGATCACGTTATGAGGGTTGGAGATAAAGACAGGCGGAGTCGGAGTTGATAAGTTACAGAATCAATGAGCTGGATGACGTCAGACGGTCCGGCGTATCTCGGGCTTAGCATTCCGCGCTTTTAGAAGTGGGCTACCCCTTTCCATGGCGACGCTTTGAGGAGGATTCGTTTGTCGCCCTGGGGCTTGAGGGGTTTCCTTCGGTTATCGGCGTAGCTCTCCTGCCGAGTACGGGGCGTCTTCAGTCGCTCCCTGACGGTTGATCTAATGATGGTAGGCTGCGCTAAGATCCCGTAGCGCGTTGAGAAGTCTCCGGGACGGGCTCCATAAGTGAGACGTGAACGATCATCTTTGTCCAAGATGGGGGATAGAGGTATACCGTGGCGAGAAGAGAGTTCATGGATGCAACTTGTGTGAGCTCCTCCATTGAGTGGTTTCTCGTTTCGGCGAGAAGTGAGCGGACTTAGTTGAACGACCCACAATTACCCAAATTGTGTCGTTACCTATTGTCGTTGCGGGTGACATTTCTCGATCGCTTCTAACTTAGCCGGATCCACATGAATCCCTTATCGGCTAACCACGCGATTGAGAAGATCTACATCTCGGAGCTAGGTTTCTTACTTAAAGAAGTTGACGTGCCACTTTTGTGTTCGAGGGAGTCCTAGAATGAGCTTCAGGTGTCCTTGGGTAGATAATAATATCCTCGATGATCACAATTACAAATTTATCCAGGTAGGGTTTACCGTTCAGTCTATTGAGTCCATGAACACCATAGGTGTGCTGGTTAGACCGGACGGCATGGCTAGGAATTCGTAATGACCGTAGTGGTTACGAAGAGCGATCCTTGGAATGCCGGCTTTACTGACACGAACCTGGTGATAACTCAGGCGGAGGTCGATTTGGGGAATAAGTTGTACCCTGCAACTGTTTGAAAAGGCTATCGATCCTCTGGAGTGGTTACCGGTCCTTGACGGTCAGTGCGCTGATTTCACGATAAACGATGCACGCACGAAAGGATTTGTCTTTCTTCCTGGCGATGAGCATAGGGGCTTCTTGCGGTTACGAACTAGGACGAACGAGACTATGATCGAAGGGTTCCTGAAGTTGCACTTTTGCAATTCCGACGGGCTAGACGGTAAGGTGTCTTAGCGACCGGAGTTGCACCAGGAGTGAGATCGGTTTGGAATTCTACTCGCCGGGGCGGAAGTAACCCTGGCGAATCTTAGGAAAGAATGTTAGGGTGATCCTGGACTACGGGGGTATATCGAATACAGATCTCATTGGGTTCGCGCCCAATGACGGGGCTAGGAACGCGTCACAGTCCTTATCAAAGGTACTTACGCATTCGAAATGGACGACACTAGTCGGAGTGGACGTCCGGGTTTGCCTCTTTGAGCGATAGGGTTTCGGTGTCAGATAGAGAGGTGTAAATGAATTCTTCAAGGCGGTGATCTCGGCTATGGAATGGGAGGGCCGGTTCATCCTAAGGTTGACATCGACGTCCTTGGCTCGATAGGGATTTGGTTGGTAGGGAGAGTTTCGTTAGGCAGGCACACGGAGTGTCCTATGTTTATATCTCTTGCTTCAGCTCCTGTCCATTAGTGTATTAGGCTATCCTTAAGAACCTTAGGTCCTAAGTTAATGGGGGGTCTAATTTCTGAGAGTACAAAGCTCCTTCAAGTTTCCTAAACGAATCTCTTAAAGACACTCGGGTTGTTTATAGGGGGGGGAAATTTACCTGCGGGGCCTGAGTCCTGCTTCGACTCTTTGGCAGTGATGGTGAGAGCACCGAAGGCTTCTGCTACTTGGGATACGGGACAGTTAATACTGGGGTGTCCGTTGCTCCCGGGCTGAGGAATAATCCACCTCCTTCCCTGATTAGGCACATACCTGCGGCAATGTCGGTAGAAGTGTCCGGTTTGGTTGCACAAGAAACAAGAGGGGCATCCACCAAAGTGGTGTAGGTAACACTTGTTGCACTGGGGTGCGATCCAGCGTACCTCTGGCGTTTGATGGCCGGTCTCTTGTTGCGGTGGTTCTCTACTGGTTGGTAGCTAGCTTTTCGTTTTCTTTCCTTCCTCTTAGGGACAGGGACCGAAGAGGAAAGGGAATTGGGAGCCTTCTCCCTTCTCGATCTTCATAGCAGCTGGAAGGGTAGGAGAGTCACTGATATTGGGTTCTGAGTGAGGGGCGTAGGGGTTCACATCCCCGAAGATCCTTTCGTTGATTCCGGCGATTACTTGGGCGATCAAATCAGGTATTGCTGCGTTGAGCTGAGCCGTGACCTGATCAGCGAGGGTGTTGGCATTCAAGCGCGAGGGTGCCATGGTTCTACAACAGACAAGAATTTCGGTTTAGTACGCACGAATGGATCATGACATGATTATGATTCAATGAAAAGAAATTTTGCAATTACACAAGGTTAATATATCAGAATAGGTAGTACGCTTGATAAGATTCCAAGGGGTTCACACTGTATAAGATTCATATATAAGAGATGTTTTACGCAACACAAGATTCACAAGACAAATAATAAGAGGTGATAATAAACGAAAATTCATTCATTTAGATAATAAGAGTTGAGTACAAAGTTTGAAATAGAAAGATACAATAATGAAATAAAGGAAATGGCACGAAGTCGTATACACGGAAAATTACAACTCAGCCAAAAGTACGATACAATGAAGGAAAACTAATGGTGTCTATCCAGGAACATTTTGGCCATCATGACCGCCATCAATGTACCCATCACAAGGCACACACCAATAAGGTGCTGCACCGTCCGAGCTGTGGTCCTAGTCGATGCGATGACTCGCATCGACTGCTCAGACAACTGGCGAGCAGCGTCGGTGACCTCGCCAATCAGGTGACCCTGCTGTCGGGCCTCCTGGGCGAGTTCCCTAACCTCACGGTGAAGGTGGAGGAATGCGGCCGGTGGTGGAGGTTGCGGCATCTGCTGCCTTGCTGCTTCGGCTTCTCGGGCGCGTTGCATCTCCTCTCGTTGGAGCTGGCGCTCCCACGAGTAGTGGTCCATTACCGAGGTACGTGGGACCTCGGGAATCGGGTGATGGTAGGGGTTTGGGGGCCTGTAAGGGACGCCCTGCTGAGCTGCCATCCTGTCTGGCAGTCGGCCGGGTAGGATTACCTGTTTGCGTGCCGTCGTAACGACACGTGGTCCACGTCGCTGCGGTGGCGCGGCGTCGGGTACCGGTAGGGGTGGTGGTTGCACCGCCCTCGGGCTGGACCCGATGCTGCTGGACACAGCCATGGAGGTATCCTCCGTGGGGTCCGTGGTTTGGTGGCGGAGACTCTCCGAGGCGGTATGGCCCTCGGAAGGCTCATGAGACGATGCGGCTCGCTGCTGGGATTGGGACCGGGATCGCGAAGGAGATCGTGAGCGCGATGACTGAGACATGACGGATCTGTGACGTAAAGAGTTTCGTAAGTATAAGAAGAAGATAATGTTAAAGGAAATATGTAAGGAATGCAGGTAAGGGTCGATCACGTGAGTTTGGGATTAATAAGACCGGGAATTTTGTTTTTGACTCAAAACCGTTTATCTTTAGGAAACTACGTTTCGTCCTTGCATAAGTCATTTTGAACTAGGCAGGGGTGGCCAGGCCGTGCGTAGTTGAAAATAATCATGCAATCGCAAAATTAATTTACTAAAGTTTTGAACCCATAATGATTTTCCGAAAAGTCTTGGTTATAGTTTGGTTTCAAAAACTTTTTAGAAATTTCCAAAACCGTTTTCACTACAACCAGTGCTCTGATACCAAGTCTGTCACACCCCGCTAAAGCGGAAACACGGAAGTGTGAAGAGCTGGAATATCATTACACGGTCATAAGCAAACGTAAACGATTCAAGTCATTTCAATAGAAAATTTAAAAGGTTAAAGATACAACATTTCCAAAAGTAACCAAGTGGTTCACAGTTTAACTTAAAGTACGAATACAAGTTTTAAACAAGAATTCCCAAAAATAAGAAGGTCTATCCCATTAAGCGCCTCACGTGACCATATCGACCCTCCTTGCCATGCATTCCCGAAGCTTACATTAATTTCCTGAAACATAAGATAAAGTGTCAACTACGAAACGTAGTGAGTGAGTTACAAGTTTGATAGAGTTTCCAAAGATAGTAAGTTACCATAAAAGAAAGTTACCAACGATAGGGAGTTTCCAAAAATAGTAAGAATAATTGGTAAAAAGTTTATGAGCGAGCGTGTAAAGTGAATAAATAATGTTTAATAAACTCGCATGGTAAAGATAGCGAAAACCAGGCGCTATATAAAAGTAAGTGCGGATTCAGTCGCTAAATTAAGTAAGTGCGGATTCAGTCGCTAGAATAGGGTATATGCGTATGGGATATGTGTTATAACTTAACTAAAGGTACCTTGTATTTCAATCACTTGGCATAATATAAGTAGTAAGTATATTTAAAACATTCAAGAGATCTTACGGCTTATACATCCATCAAGTATTGGTTACCTACAAGCATCCTAGTTTAGTTATCCCGCTAAGGCATTAACACAAATACGCATGATAGTTTGTAAGATTCAAATTAAAATGATTCATAGATTCAAAGTTTAGAACAAGATTCAATAAATAGTTGACTAAGAGATAACAATAGTATCATTAGAGAAAGAATGTTTTACGCATAAGCGATTTAAGTAGACGTTTCAGTGTCAAAGTTTTGATAAACCAAAGTTTAAGTATCGCAAGTTGTTTATAGGTTACAAAACATGATCTTATGCTTCCCCCAAATAATGTTAAAAAGTATTAAAAGTAAAACATGGTGGGGATGTAACTCACGGTTTGCGAAGAGATTGGAACTCGGAGACGGTCGGAAACGAGCCGGGAATCGCGGAATGCCTAAGAATTACCAATATATTTCAAAAGTTAACTTCTTATTAAGCGTTGTATGTATAGAAGATATTGTATAACTTTTGTTTGTAAATAAAAGGTTAAATCCAATATTGTTCCGAAAATTTGGTCCGAAGCGATTAACGTTGTGTTTAGTTTGGAAGTTCATTGTTTTTGATTATTACATCTTAAGTGCTTTTGCTTACTGAAGTGGCTTTATAATTTCTAGGGAAATTTGGGCGCGGAAGCGCTGCCCAAATTTCATATCCAAAAATTATACCGCCACTTCCGTTCACAATTCACCTAAAACGCAACAATACATATAATATAGTCCAAAGTAATTCACCAATGTTGTAAATGTTATTTAACTCAGTCCACAGTAACTAGGGTAAAAGTCCAGAATGTAATGTAAACTTGAAACGAGTGAGAACAACGATTTCCGGGTGAACAGCAGCTCGGTGCTGCGCACCTGGTCACAGGTGCGGCGCACCTAGCTGCTGTTCGTTTCCCATTTTGCGTTTTTCTTGCTAAAAACGTTTTGTGACTCAAGGGTTTCGACATGCAACCAGTAGGTATTTTATAAAATAGTGTTTTCACAGATTTTAAACAACTTTTAACCACAAAATCATAGATCTAAGTATTAGTTTGATAAAAATCGTTTTTGTACACAAATGACATAAATCTTTCCAAATACCCGTTTTTGTTGTTTAGATTCAACATGCAACTGGTTATTATCTTCCAAAACTTCATTTTAACAGTTTCTAAAAAGTTTTTATTCACAGATTTATAGATTTAAAGGGTTTTTCGATTAAAAACGTTTTTGACCATAAAAGTCAAAGATTTGTATAAAAACTCATTTTTAACCGTTGGATCTTACATGCAATTGATTATTTATGTATAAAAAGGTAAAAGAGAGTAATCTACCGGAGCAAAAGCTTGGAGAATGAGTTTTGGCCGGATTTGTTCTTCAAAGATCTTTTACAACCGAGGTCCTTTTTGATACAAACGATTACCTTGGCTTCTCTTGAAGTTTAGGATGATTTGTATGGCTAAAAGATTGATTTTTGTGGTAAAAAGTCACTGGTTTCTTTGGAGTTTTAGAGAGAAATTTGAGAGAGAAGTTAGGTGTGTGTTTTTATGTTTTGATTGAAATGAAAGTAAAAATGAAAGGAAAATGTAAATGGGGGGTGGAGAGACTGGCCTTGGGACAGTAAGGGGCAGTAAATGCTCGTTTGTGGTTGGTCAATTGGGGTGGTGGATGTGTAAAAACGAGAAAGGGACCAAAAATGTAAATAATTTGAATTCTGGAGCCAGGTGCTGCGCACCCAGCCAAGGGGTGCTGCGCACCGGGCCTTTTTCCGGGAAATCTGATTTTTCGTTTTCGCGTTATTGCTTCGTTGGACCTTTTTGTTAATTGTAAGTTCTTAAGTATGTTTAGTTATGAACTTAGGAAAGTTCAAAAGTGATTTTATTGGTATTAGGACTTATAATTTGATTCCGGAGATTGTTCCGACACTTGATTCGATAAAATACGGATGAAGTAAATACGAGCTTAGAGCAATACGAACACCACAAGAATAACAAAAGATTCGGACCGAGAACGTAACTGGAGGATTTTCCCGAACTTGGGACGATTGTCACACGAGTGAACGTTATGAAGGAGTAACTAGAGAATTTAGCCGGTAAAATAACCGAACAAGTTCCTGATTTTTAGACGGTTGTCACAAAAATTTTCACAAAAAGGAAAATGTTGACTACAATTTTGATGAAGCCTAAGAGGATCACAACAAATTCTATCTACTAAAGTTCTTAAACTCAGTTATTAATGGTGGTTTCCCCCCTTCGTAAACTTCGACTTAAAGTTGAATGTCCCATACTACTATTAAGTAATATCGATTCATCAAATGGTTTATGTAATGGAACACGATTGTTATCCAAAGGTTTCCAACGTGACGTCAATGATGCATAAATCGTTGTTAGTCAGCATACTAAAACAAAATTACTCATGCCTAAAATCCCTCTTTGTCTTTCTGACCACGACATGTTCGCGTTCAAATTGAAGCAAAACAGTTTCCCATTCAACTTAACTTTGCCATGACAATCAATATTAAGCACAGTCAGACAACTATGCATGTCGGTGTTTATCTACCATGATCTACTTTTTTCACATGGGCAACTAGATCTATTTGGCGTCGTCAAGATATATATCACGCATAAATACAAAGGTGTTAGTGAAATCTTCCAGAGCTTTTAAATATACACCTCAAATGTTGTCTATCGATAAATTTTACGTTATGAATAGAATATAAGTGTTATATAGCTTAATTTTGTTTTTTTTTGTGTATGGATTTTGTATAAATCGGTTACTACATTATGATTGTAGTTTAAATATTGTTTTATGTTATTTATCAGTTTTCATATTCATTTTTTGTTCTCATATGTATATTAGCGTAATTATATAAAATATAACTTTTTCGTCGCCGCTGCATTGCGCGGATACCATACGAGTAAGATTAAACTGACTAGTAGTTAATAGTATAAGGGTAGTTAATGTAAAACACAACACCCTTTGACCTTGAGCTTTTCTCCTCCTATATAAACACACCCCTTAGAAAAAAGAAAAAGTTATTTCCAAACTGAAACACAATCCCAAGCCAACTAAACAAACAAACCAAAACACACAAGATTCGCGGCGGAGCAAAAACACGCCATCGCCGGAGTACGTTACACCCGGTAACAACCACCACACTCTTCTTCCGATCGGCGGCGCGTGTAATTCAATCGCTATAAAAGATACAAACTTTCAAGCCCTAATTGTATTCTTTAATCAATATGTAATTAGGGTATTAATAAATTTTTGTTTTTTAGAT
>CAJVGC010000400.1:0-24123 GCA_910822075.1 Senecio squalidus
ACTGCTAGGGTTAATACTGCCAAAGGTAACTTTGTTACTACGGCTTCCATCAACACTAAGAAACAAAAGCAAGTCAAACCAGTATCTGTTCCTATTGTTAAACCAAAAATTGTGAACACTAAAATTGTTTCAAAAGCGAAAACTTTCAAACAAGTGTGGCAACCAAAGGTCCAAGTAACTCAACCACCTATCCCCATCGATTTTTCAAAACTAGTTCAAAGGAAGGTGAGTTACTTTGATGAAATGGGCAAACCCAAGTCAACTTTGGCTTGGGTTCCCACCAGAAACTAATCTCTATCGTTTATGTGCAGGTTCAGCCAACCAAAGAAAGTGAGAGCAGTTGGCATGTAGATAGTGGCTGTTCCAGGCACATGACTGGCAACATGTCATGTCTTCGGGACTTGGAAAAGTTCAATGGAGGATATGTTGCGTTTGGAGGAAATCCAAAGGGAGGAAGAATTTCTGGGAAAGGAACAATAAGCAATGGTACACTACACTTCTGTGCAACAACTTCAATACAATCTGTTGAGTGTCTCTCAAGTTTGTGATGAGAAACACACAACGATTTTCACTGCATCCGAATGCATCATCATGAAGCCTGGGTACATCATAGATGAGAGTATGATCTTACTCAGAACACCAAGGAGAGACAATGTATATTGTCTTGACATGTCAAAGGTTCAACTAAACTCATCTGAGGCATGCTTTCTCTCAAAAGCTACCTTAGATGAATCCACCTTATGGCATAGGAGGATGTGCCACATGAACCTGAAGAACATCAATAAACTAGTTACATCTAGTTTGGTTAGAGGTCTCCCAAACAAGCAGTTCAACCTTGAAGACAACTGCTTAGCATGCTTGAAGGGCAAGCAACACAAGTCTTCTCACAAGACAAAGGAGATCAACACCAACAACACACCTTTACATTTACTCCACATGGATCTCTTTGGTCCTACCAATGTAAAGAGCATTGCTAAGAAGTCCTATTGCCTTGTCATCAGATGACTTTTCAAGATATACATGGGTGTACTTTCTTGGTACCAAGGATGAAACAAGGTAGCTCCTCATTACCTTTATCACCAAGATTGAACATCAAATCAATCTCAAAGTCAAGAAGATTCGATGTGACAATGGCACGGAATTCAAGAACCAAGTGATGAATGACTTCTGTGACAAGAAAGGAATAGAGAGACAATTCAGTGCTGCTAGGACTCCTCAACAAAATGGAGTTGCTGAACGAAGAAATAGAACATTGATTGAAGCAGCTAGAAGCATGTTGGCTGACTCCAATCTACCCATCTTTTTCTGGGCAGAAGCAGTTAACACTGCCTGCTATGTTCAGAATAGGGTTCTTCTGGTCAAGTCTCACAACAAGACTCCATATGACCTACTTCACAAGAAACAACCCCTGATCAGTTTCCTACGCGCATTTGGATGTCCATGCACAGTCTTAAACTCTAAAGACTACCTTGGTAAGTTTGAAAGCAAAGCTGATGAAGGCTCATCACAAAGCAAGGCGTATCGTGTTTACAACCACAAATCGAAGATCATAGAAGAAAGCTCCAACGTAATCTTCAATGAACACACTTACACCAAGAAGGGTCTAGGAACAGATTGGGTTTTTGACTTGGATGCATTAACCAAATCCTTGAACTCTAACTTTGAGTTTCAATCCAATTCAGTTAATACGGATCATGTTAATGGGGCAAAATCTATTCCTACTGATCCACTTACTACGGAGCCAGTTGCTGCGGCTCCTATCACTGGTACTGCTCGATTGGATGTGATGGAATACATCATACTTCCTGTTTCAATGGAGACTCCCATTCATGTCATTGATCCCATTTCCCCAGATGAAACAGAAGATCCTCAACCTGAACCTATACATGAAGATGAAGCATCCTCTCCTAAGGATGGTACAACACGCCCCAATGGCGTTCCACAATTAGTACAAGCGGATGAAAATGGAGTTGAACAAATTGTCGCTGAAGAATATGAGCCTTACACTACCGATATACCTACTTCAGTTACTACTCCTCCATACACTGCTTACTATCCAACCAATGATATGCCCGGTATGAATGATACAAACTTGGGCGTTGAACTAAGACTTGAGAAGATCCCATCTTCCCGTGTTGCCAGGAACCATCCACCTTCTCAAATCATTGGTGAACTCGACTTCTCAATAGAGACTAGAAGTCAAACTAAGTCCAAGAAGAAACCAATGGAAGCTCTTCTTAACACATGTCTATTTGCCTGCTTTCTTTCTCAAATGGAACCGAAGAAAATACAAGAAGCATTACTGGATCCACATTGGATAGAGGCATGTCAAGCTGAGCTACTACAATTCAAGATTCAAGGAGTATGGGAATTAGTGGAAGTCCCATTAGGCAAGAAGGTGATAGGCACACGCTGGATCTTCAGAAACAAGAAGGATGAACGTGGCATTGTGGTTAAGAATAAAGCAAGACTGGTTGCACAAGGCTACACACAAGAAGAGGGAATTGACTATGAAGAGGTCTTTGCTCCAGTGGCTAGGATTGAAGCAATTCGATTATTTCTAGCCTTTGCTTCATTCATGGGTTTCAAAGTTTATCAAATGGACGTCAAGAGTGCATTTCTTTATAGTGTCATTGAAGAAGAGGTATATGTCAAACAGCCTCCTGGCTTTGAGGACCCTCAACATCCTCACAAAGTATACAAATTGATCAAAGCTCTCTATGGGCTTCATCAAGCACCACGAGCTTGGTATGACACTCTTTCAGACTACCTTCTTCAAAACAACTTTCAAAGAGGAACGATTGACAAGACACTATTCTTCAAGAAATCTCACTCAGATATTCTTCTTGTTCAAATCTACGTTGATGACATCATCTTTGGCTCTACCAAAGATTCTTTGTGCAAAGAATTTGAAGACCTCATGCACACCAAGTTTCAAATGAGTTCCATGGGAGAACTTACCTTTTTCTTGGGTCTACAAGTTAAGCAAAAGACGGATGGCCTCTTTATAAGCCAATCCAAGTATGTCAAGGACATCCTAACCAAATTTGGACTCATGGATGCCAAAGTTGCCAGCACTCCGGTTGAAACTCACAAACAATTGACGGCTGATCTTGAGGGGGAGGATGTGGATATACATAACTATCGATCAATGATTGGATCTCTCATGTATCTCACAGCTTCAAGACCAGACATCATGTTTGGAGTTTGTGTATGTGCAAGATATCAAACAAGGCCTAAGATGTCACACCTCATTGCAGTCAAGAGAATCTTTCGCTACCTAAAGGGCAAGCCTAACTTAGGCTTATGGTATCCCAAAGACTCTCCTTTTGATTTAATTACTTATACTGACAGTGACTATGGTGGTGAAAACTTAGACAGGAAATCAACGACTGGAGGATGCCAATCTATTGGTTCAAGACTGGTGTCATGGCAATGCAAGAAGCAAACAACGGTGTCAACCTCTTCCACAGAAGCTGAGTACATTGCCGCTGCTAGTTGTTGTGCTCAAGTCCTTTGGATACAAAATCAAATGATGGACTATGGATATTCCTTCATGAACACGCCAATCCATATTGACAATCAAAGCACCATTAGCATCATCAACAATCCAGTCAAACACTCCAAAACAAAGCATATAGAGATACGCTATCACTTCATAAGAGATTGCAACGAAAAGAAGTTGATTCATGTTGAGAAAATCCACACTGACAATCAGCTTGCTGACCTTCTCACAAAAGCATTTGATGTGGGAAGATTCACATTCCTGATTACAAGTATTGGAATGATCAATATGGATTAATAACGATATCCTTTTTCTCTTAGTATTTCTATTGTTCAAAAGTCCCTTCGAGAAGCAGTAGTAACCTTATGATAAGAATCAAGTGCCTTACTTTTTAGCATTGCACTATGTTACTACTGCAACATTAATAGTAAAGACAAATTTTGACCAAAGTATGATTAGTACGACCAAAAGTATCAGTATTAAGGGAAGGTTTAACTACTACTGCCCTAAATCTATTAATTTGGACGGAATGGTTAATACGGACAAGTAATGAGTTACTACGGACCTCTGGCTTAATACTGCCAGTAATTCACATTAATACGGACAGTCCAGTTAATACGGCCCATAGACCATTACTACGGACGTTTAACCAACTTACTACGGACATATTTGTTAATACTGCAAATTACCATATTAAAAGGTTTCTTAAACAATAAGTATACCCTAATTAATGGTGATTTGACAAGTCAAAATACAACTTGTAACCAACTTTTACACGTGGCGGTGTCCGATTGGACCTATTTTTTAAAATTCAGGCGCGAGGCACAGCTACTACTGACACGTGGCATTTTTTTAATTGGACCGTTACTTTTAAATCATTACCCGCGTCTAATCGGAGTCATCAAGTGGTTACAAAATTTCAGTATAAATAGGGGTTCTTTTTAACCGTTTAAGAATTACCTTTTCTTAAGAACCCTAAAACTTCTTAAAAAGTTACCGTTAGACTCAAAATTCTCAACTTTCTTTATTTTTGTGACTAATTGTTTGCCTTATTGTTCATCTTTCTCGTAATCGTTCATTAAATCACAACAATGGCGGACCTACAGATTCACAAAACACACAACATGGTAGCTTTCTTGGAGAAAACTGATGAAAACACTGACTTCCACCAAATAATCGACTTCTTGAATCAATCGAAAATCAAAACGGCGTTAACCATTAATCCAGAAATTAATGAATCTCACATTAGGGATTTCTGGACATCCGCTGAACTTGATTCTACATAGGATGCGATTAATGTTGTGGTGGATGGAAAAGCAATCAAAGTGTCGGAGAAAACTGTGCGCCAACATCTACAACTACAGGATGCGGCAGGTAGAATAAAACTCCCTTATGACATAATGATTGAAAACTTTACAAAACTGGGATATGAGGGGGATTTAAATATTTCGACCTTTCACAAGGCAAAACTCTCCCCTCAATGGAAATTTTTGTTGCATACTCCTGCAACAATGCATATCCCAAAAACGGACTGGATGGCATGAAGGTAGCTCTGCTTTAGCTTTGGCAACAAAACGAACATATAATTTTTTTTACATGATTTTTGAAGGAATGCGATGGAATCTTTTAAACCCAAAACATAAATTCTTAATGTATCCTCGCTTTCTTCAACACCTTTTTAACTGTGAGCTTAAAGATCTTACTAGATCAGAAAAATGCTTTTTCTCACATGCTCATTCAAAGAAAGTTTTTACTAATATGAGGCAAGTTAATAAGGGAAGTTCATCCAATGTGACACCATTGTTCTCTACAATGATGGTGATCACTGTTCCTCCAACTGAAGGACAAGTGACTTCACCTCTGTCCCAACCCCCAGCTGCCACCATCAGTACTACTGCAATATCTGTGGGCACTAGTGCCATATCTGTAGCAGGTACTGAGGGTGTAATCCCTGAGATTACTACGGCAGTTGCTACTGCTAATGTGCCTCCAGTTGCTACTGTGAGTTTTACTCCAGTTGCTACTGCACCAGTTACTACTTCTAAAGTAACAACCCCCACAGTTTCATCACCTCACAAACCATCAAAGCCTGCTTTCAAAAGAATCAAAAGGGTTACTCAGCCTCTTGTTTCTAAAACTATCCCTCATTCTCACACTTCAAAGTCATTACCTGAAACATCATCAGGAATGACACAAACTTTAGGGGAAAACATTGAACATACCCCCTTGTTCACTGAGTTGGTCCATAAGGAGGGGGGTGACTATGTAGGGAGGGCTGATACTACTACAGCTTTCACTTCTTATAGTGAAGCTCATGACAGTATCAACATCTTTAAGACCCAAACTACGGCAACACCAACCACTGCTGAGGACTTGTTCTCATCTTTGGAAGGTGGTCCCTGACGCCAAGAGACCATGGGAGAGTTACATGCTTCTGCTAGGCAGGAGAGTTTCTCTTTTCCCTATGATCAACCGCCTGTTGGTACTCAACAGGAAAGGGGTGAGGGTAGTAATGTTCAATATTTGGAATTGATGGATATGTACCTAAATCTAATGGTGAAGGTGGAGAAACAAGGTGAAACACTCTCTACTCTAACATCTTTGATGCAACAGGTGCTGGCCCAACAGGCATTATTATCAGCACAATTACTGCCCAAAAGAATCACCACACGCAGTGTTGCAACATCACCCAGGCCATCAAGCTCTTCATCTTCTGATAATTATCCTTCAGCTGACAAAAAGGGGGAGAAAGAACAGAAACTGACTCAAATTTTATCATCTGAAGAGAGCAGGGGTGAAGAGAAGAAGAGTGAAGATACTGTTATTACTGCAACCTCCCAACAGAATGAAGATATGGAGATTGACAGTATGCTTAAGGGGGAGTTAGATACAGAAGACACGGTGGTGGATGAAGAAGGGGAGAAAATGGTAACAGATGCTGAAAAGGAACAACTGGTTGAGGGGGAGCAGCAAGAAGTGAAGCAAATGGTTGAAGAAACAGTAGAACAAATGGAGATAGAAGCAGAAGAAATCAATCCTGAAGTTGCTACTGAACCAATGGTTACTACTGACTCACTTGCTGCAGACCCAGTTAATGCGGATGATGACATGGTTGCTGCGGACTCAGTTGCTACGGACTCAGTTGCTACTGACCCTATGGTTACTAGTCCAGTTGCTACGGACACAGTTGCTACTGACCCTATGGTTACCAGTCCAGTTGCAGATGATCAATCATATTTGTTCACAACCACTCCTCCCACATTTTATCAAGCTTCACACCCTTTCCAAGCAATACATTCTGAAGCTACAACACTTTCAAGCACAACAACTGAAGCTCCTGTTCCTACCATTGATCAACAAGAAACTGCTGATGCCTTAATCCAACAAGAAATGACAAGAACAACTGTCATGGCTGATGAAGATACTATAGCATCACAACTGATCAAGATCAAAGCAGAGAAAGCAGAAGAGGAAAGGAAGAAGATGATAGCTGAATTAGTTGCTAGACAAAGAGCAGCAGCTGCATTAGTTGCTCAACCCACAGCAACTTCATTAACCTTACCTGAACAATCTGCTAGCTTGTCTGTTTCTACAGGTAGATGGGGCTATGTTACTGTGGATAAGAAGCAGAAAAAGATTCAGAGAGTCAACCTTGATGCTCCAGAACACAAAGACAAAGGCAAAAGTGTAGTTGTGGAGAAATCAAAGGAAGAAAAGAAGGAAGAAGAAAGACTTGCAAAGGAGAAAGCTGCAGAAGAAAGAGATTTCCAAAATCTTCTAGCAGAGCAGGAAAAAGAAAGAATAATGCAAGAGCAAGAAGAAGCTGAATTGATGCTAAGATTGGCTGCTGAAGATGAGCAGGCTGAAAGGGAGAGACAAAGAAAGATAGCTGAAGAAGATGAGCTTCATGCAAGATTGAATCAATCTCCAACTCCATCTGAGATAGAAAAGCTAAGAAAGATTGCAGAGGAGGATGCAATACGTGCTAAGGAGATGGAAAATGAGGAGATTCTGGATGACCTAGTTCGTCAAGGTTTGGTGAAGTCAGATGCTGAGCTTGCAATGAAGATGCAGGAAGATGACAAAATCATTCTCCAACAGCAAGCCAAAACCAAGCCTGAGAAGAAGAAAGTGTCCAAATCCACAAGTGCCAAACTAGCTGAAGATAGGCAGAAATATACCACCTATCTCAAGAACAAAGTCTACAGTGGTAGGTCACTAGGTCCTATGAAATTGGCTAACATTTTGGATCTTGTGAAGGAAGAGAAGAAGAATGAAGCCAAACGAAAAGATGCACTTGCAAGAATACTGGAAAAGAAGAAGCAAGATGCAGACAAAGTCCTAAAGGCTGCCATTGCTACTGGCAGGAAGATTATACTTGAGCAAGAGCCAGTTAGTACTGCTCCTGCTGTGGATGAACCTGTTGAGAAGCACAAGAGAAAGAAGCTAGCATCCAAGAGGGTACACGGGCTGGCTAAGAAACTGAGAGTAGAAACATCTACTGCTCCAAGTGCAACTCAAGAAAGTCCAAATCCTGCTGAAGAAGAACAAGCTCTTATCAATCCTGAAGCAGATTATTCTTCATACATCAATAATGAAGAAGGACTAAGGTTTACTCCATTAGCAGTAAAACCTCCAATAATCATAGACTGGAAGTTCCTTGGTGGGCAGATGGGAACAGAATATGAAGTTATTAGACAAGACAGATCAAAGAAAGTACTTCATGCCTTCCACCAAGCAATTAGAGACTTTGACAGAGATGATTTGGAAAGAATGTACAAGATTGGAAAAGTTAAATTTTCTCATCAAAGAGGTCAATGCTCAGGTACAGATCTTGCTATGGATATTCTATGCGGATTGTTCGAACCAGAATACAAGAAGAAGAGTTCAGTATTCAAGAAAGGAGGTCCAAGTAATCCAATAATCAAATGGTTCATTTATGATCGAAGTGGTGTTTATTCACTTGTAAGAAGACATGGAGCCATGGAATTTTTCTTGGTGGATGTAAAATATCCACATACATTGAAGACATTGGATGAGATGATCGAAGTAAAGCTTAATGGACTCCATGATTCACGAATCGCTCATGAACTTATTTGGAGAATTTTGGTTCAACGCATAGAAGAGAAGTCAAAAGGAGACTCTGATTGGCAAAACAGATAGGTGTAATTAACTTTAAATAGTTAAACATGTTTTGTAAATGAAAACAGTTAGTACGGTTGGAGCATGAAACTTGTACTTTTGATTAATCATAAAACTTCAAGGTTAGGGGGAGATTGTTGGGTTATAACTTATACAAAATAGTTTAACTCCTAAACAATACGCTTAACAAACAAGAATAGTAACTTAAACGATTAATGCGGAAGACATTAAGAGTTACTACGGAAGAACAAGTTAGTGCGGCTGTCCAATCAAGTTAATACTGCTGATAGAGTTGCTACGGAAGATAACAAGTTGATGCGGTCATAACAAGTTAATACGGAAGACCAACTTGCCATGCAAGAATAATCTAATTAGAGTTATAATTAGATTATATTTATGTTTCCTTTTGTAATTAGATATAGTTTCCTTATTCTAGATAATGATTGTTTTAGATAAGGATAGAAGATGTTTCCTAGTTTATCTAGGTCGGCCTCAAGGTCTATAAATAGATAGATCCTTGTATTGATAGAAACACGTTGTATTGATACTCTTCATTAATACAATTGAGGCTTATAATTCGACTATATTCTGTTTATTCTTATTGTTATTCATATAACATTATATTGTTCGACAACTCGTTAATATTGAAGTGTTCATCCGCTGCTGAACTTCTTCAATAGATCACGATCTTAACGAAGGCAAACTGGTTGGTTTATATTAGCTAATCCGATCCTGACAGTTTATAATAGCTTTAATAATGGGGTGCTTTATATGTGGATAAGAGGTTGGTATTTGAATAGTTTTAATAAATGTATGTCCGTAAATGTGTGAGACTATGAGAGCGTATACATCGACATTTAGACACGACTACAAGTTTAATTTATTTATTAAATATTACTTAATGGTTAAGTGTAAATATTTATTAAATAGAGGGTTTATTATGTAAATAAGGAAGTTTTCTTATTGTAAAACAATTAAACGTGTACTAACATACTAGTCTGTCGCTAAAAGAAGGTGTCGCGTACGTAAACGTAGATTAGATCTTACACTTAGATCTACGACTTTCGCTTGCTTCTAATTCAAGGTAATTCTTTATCCGATTTATTATTTACTGTGTGATCCTAAATTCCGCTGACATGTATTGTTTGACAATATGACTCTAGTTGTATACCTATATAAGAAAGATACAATAAATCATAAACATTCTTTAGCAAGCAGGTACGTATTTTTATTTTTGAAGCAAAAAAACTCTAGAAACTTGTTTATATGGTCGAATTTTTGTTTCAGAAAGTGGTATAACGATTATAAAAGACATTCGGTTATTAAAATATTTACCCATCCTTAACCCAACCTGTACTTTCCAAGAGAAGACATGTTCAAACCGAATTGACAAGAAAACGATGTTCTTATAAACCATTACACGAGATGATAAATGCAAGTATGTTGCTCATAGGTTTGTGCTTCTTCCATAAGACGGCTCTTAAAAGACGACTATTTTTAATATTCTGATTCAGTTGTAGCCGTTGTGGGACTCTTGGTCACTTCGACAAGGGGAAGTGCTCCAATTATCTGCTGAATTTAACAGCCACACATCATGGATTTCTTACCTATAAAAAAAACAATAAACACATGCCATCAAAAAAAAAAACACATGCTCTCACCCTCCAATCTATCTTTCACACCCTTAAATCTCTCTCTATCAATTTTTTCGTTATGGTGAACTAATTGATGCTCATTGCTCAAATGGGTTTTGCTTAAAACCCAATCAAAAGTTCTCTTAGGACTTGCTCTGAGAATGGAAAGCTTTTCGACATTCGGAATTCTTCCAGAATTCTTTTTTGGTTCTGCTCATGGCGACATTCTGAGGCAGATTACGAAACTTTGGGCGCAAGTGAAAACGTCACTTGTAGTGCCATTTTTGTACATATTGATGTATATTTGTTTAGCAATGTCACTCATGTTGTTCATAGAGAAAATTTACATGGCCTTTGTGATGATATTCATCAAACTGTTTAGGAAAAAAGCCGAGAAACGTTACAAGTATGAAGCATTCGAAGATGATGTTGAATCGGGTAATTCTGCCTACCCGTTGGTTCTTATTCAAGTTCCAATGTTCAATGAAAAAGAGGTTTGTTTTCACCATTTCTCTCCTTTCTTATTCTTTCTGTTTTGGTGTTTGAGTGTATTTTTTGTTTAATTTGTGAAACAGGTTTATCAGCTTTCGATTGGAGCGGCATGTAGGCTTTCGTGGCCATCGAATCGTATCGTAATTCAAGTTCTTGACGATTCTACGGATCTTATAATCAAGGTTCATAACCATTTTTTTCATTTTACCAAATCATGCAAATTTACCGTTTTTGGTAATTAATTTAAAATTTATTTACTCTCTCTTTTTTATTTTAATTATCCACATTACTTGGCCATAAAATAATTATCTAGTTTTATAAAATAATAACAAAAAATGTATAAATGATATCTTATTGATATTGATATAAACTAACATTATTTAAAGTTATCCTAAATTATAACTTTTTTTTTAGTGGACAATAATAATGAGTTGAGAAAGTATTGTTCTTCCTTATTTGGGTTTTAGAATAATACATCTTTCTTTAAAATAAGACTCAAAATGGAGTTATGGGCACAATATATTATTCTTTGTTCTTTTAGTTAAAATTTAAATAATCAACAATTTGATTTTTGGGACCCTAAAAAATCAGACATCACATGCACATGTGGAAATTCGACCCTTACCAACCATATAATGCCTAACAAAATAAAAATAAAAAAAATTAGAATTTCGATCGAGATCTAACTTTAATATAATATCACACAAAGTATAATTGTAATGTTCTTGGCTTTTAGTATATATGATTAGTTAATTGTTTGTGATTTATATGTTTAATTAATTCTAAATTTATACATTAGAGTATCCTATCAGGGGCTTAGTCAAACGAAGTGTATAATGGGTTCTTACTCAAAACTATCAAGGATTATATATAAAATTAGAGGTTTAAATACAAGTTTATATTAAAATTATGCTAAAACTATCCTTAAAGTTATGAAGAAAATTTTTACTCAGCGGGTTCAACTGCACCCTCTCAACCGTATGTAGCTCTGCCCCTGATCCTACTTAACGACTATTATTAATATATGTTCAAAAATCAATTACTTACTACTTTTCTAGAAAATAAAGAATAATTTCTAATACTTTTCAGCCTGGATCCAATAATACTCTAGTGGGGTAATGGTAATGGATACACTCAAAACCAAAATATGAAATGTGAAAGTTGACTTCAATTTATTTTACCGGAATGTCCCATTTACCTAAAAAAAAAAAAAAGTTTGACTTCACTTGCACCAAATTCAGTTCAATTGCACTTTTAAACATATATATTTTCTTTACTTTGCCTCTTTTATGTTTAAAAGATACCTCAAAAATAGTTTTTATAGGGGGTATGACTTTGGTTTGTATCTAAATAAAAATGAATTTAATTATGTCTATTCAGATAAAAGCTTCACCTATTAATATTTTTTTTTCTTTTCTTTTGGTTCGATCTGTCTCTGATGCAATTGTTAATTAGGGTTTGGTTAAAGAGGAGTGTCACAAATGGGCAAGTAAAGGTATAAACATACACTACCAAGTTAGGGACAATCGAAAGGGGTACAAAGCCGGGGCCCTTAAAGAAGGTCTAAAGCATGGCTACGCCCACGAGTGTGAGTATGTGGCCATTTTCGATGCCGATTTCCAACCCGAACCTGATTTTCTTTTGCAAACTATCCCCTTTCTTCATCACAACTCTGAAATTGGCCTCGTACAAGCTCGTTGGAAGTTTGGTAAATATTCCCTTAAGACTCATTTTGATTTTGTTTTATGATTTTCCTTCATTCTAGGACTTTAAACTAGAGATTTGACTTTAAGTTGACGCTATAGAGAAAATTGTTAGTGGCTTAACATAAATATTTTAAAATATTCCAAAAAGATTAAGGTTATCGAATCTTATGATCAAATACTATGATCTTGATAAACAAAATATAGATGAATTTTAGTAGGATGTTACATGGGATCGCATAATCGATTGTAAGATCACATAACAATTTTAAATTAGTCATGGTTCCAACCTCGAGTCCTTTATTTGCTTAATTATGTAATATACCTCCTTTAGAAGTAAAATTCAACTTTACAAAGTAACAATCAACATACACTGCTTTCCCATTTTTCAAATTAAAAATCAATACTAAATAAATATCTTACAACATCATCAACTAAGTTCGATGTCTCAATTGATATTCTAATTGCATGAGACATCATGAAATTAATAATCTAATAATATCAATAAAAACAAAGCATAGATTCCGATCATATATATCCAAGGGCGGAGCTTAGTGGGGGCAAGGAGCCTCCCCGGAATTTTTAGGGTATTTATTCTTTAAATTTTATAGTTTTGTCCCCTAAAATTAATTAATTTATTTTTTGTCCTTTCAATTCCGACCTTCAAGTTCCGCCACTATATGTATTGTATACATACTTAGAAAACAATCACAAAAACAAACCTTCCCTCCACCCCTTGCAACCAAAGATATACTGGCCACTACGTCGCCTCCTCCTCCTACCCTACCCCGTATTCTTGGTCGCCCCCTATGCAACCATCACCTTTATATCACTATCGCCTCCTCCCTCATGTTCGTATAGTATTGTTTCCCCTTCACTTCCTCCTCTTTAATCTATCATCCAAATATATGTTTGATCACATTCTTTTTCTTTTTTTTTTAATATATATTTTCTTGTTTTCCTTTATTTATTTCCTTCTTTCTTTGTGGTTTTAAGGTTTTGTTTGATTGGTGTTATGTTTCTTTCGTTCTTTGTGGTTTCAAGGTTTTGTTTTGATTTGTGTTATGTTTAGGGTTTGGATTCATGGTTTTGATTTTAAATGATAGTGTATGCTATTTATGTAACATATAAAAGCATTAAGAGCTGCCCTTGTGACTATTGCCCACCTCATATCCCATATCTCCATCAGATCACCTTTTTGACAAATGTCTATCCCGGATTACTCCGACTATCAACGTCAATCTTCTACGATTTTTTTCCCACTTCATTTTAACTATAAATTAATATATTTTATTTATTATTACAAAAAAAAATACAAACCTCATACACCAAGGAAAAATAAATCTAATTAGTTTTTTTTAATTATAAGATTAATTTGTTATACACTACGATAATTATAAGAAACATAAAAGAATAAAGGAAAAAAAAGGAAAACAAAAAAACACCTTTTACAACCTTTTCACTCTCCAAAATCAAACATACTTTTTTAAAAGGAAAAAGAAAACACTACTTAAGCATCTTAATACTTTAAACCTTTTACAAACAAACTCTTTTTCTACAATAAATTTCCATTTTATATAACCACCATTTAACCAATTAAGATGAAGAAAAAAAAATCCACTTTACCACACTTTCCCCCTCCCCTGACGGTCCGGCATCGCCGTCAAGAGTTCGCCACCCCGAGCGGTGGCAGAGTGTCCATTCCAACACGTTGGACGCCACCATGAACCACTCTTCCTGCTCTAATGTGTAGAATAAAATCTAAAAATTCATGCAAAAAGTGTGTAAAAATAAGCAAACGAACACATTTATAAACTAATTAACTAACTAAAATTTCTTATGTTTCTTTTAGGAATAATTCATACAAAGAGAGGAACAAAATGATTTGTTACTTTTGTTACGTTTTATAAAAATAATTCCTACAATAAACTTATCCTGCACGTGCGTATCAATAATGCCAATGAAACATTCACACCACTCATGTAGTTTTATCTAGATAACATCTTCCAGTACCTTAACTAAATAAATGGTCTACAAACATTACTCCTTTTTATGAATGAAACTTAGGCCATCTATAATTATAAAGTTATTTTTAAATCTTATAAAATTGTTATATATCATATCATCATCGTATTTCCAAGAATTGCTTCGTGACATGTAGTATTTTTAAATTTTGGATTTGAATAAAAAGTATGATACTATAAGAAATAATAAATGATCCAAAAGAATAATTATGACATCATATTTAGAAATAGCAATTGAGTATCTAGCAAGGTTTTTATTACCCGCGTTTCAGAAATAATCGATAGTAATGGTCCAACAAAAGTTGAGGGTTCAAAACATTAATGGATAGAAGTTTTGGAGTTAAGATAAATATAACAAAATTATGAAATAAAATAAAAGATTATAATAGTTGAAAGGCTAAACTGAAAAATTAAAAATTGTTACTGTTTACTAGTATGAAATTTGAGTATAAGGTATAACTAGTTTTAACCCCGTGCGATACAAGTATCCAAAAATTGATGAAGTATAATTTTCTAAAATTAAAGAAAAAATATCCTATAGTTGCTTGTTTTAAGATAAATATTGACCTTACATTATAATAAATAAACAAACGTACAAATCTAGATTGCTTGGACAATAACTAAATAATATTGCTTGAACGATAAACACTAAGTTACCAAAACTACAACAAATTTGTCATTTGCACACACACTTCTCTACCCGTTATCAAAAAATGCACAAGTTTGTTTTTAGTTTATACGCACTTTTTTTTAGTTTATACGCACTTATAAATATATAATTGATGCTTTCATTAATAAATGGATACAAATAATAAAGAATCTATCTATCTATCTATACCTATAATTAAAACAAGCTTACTACTCATTTCATCAATTCATCATGATTTAGACTTGCATTTAAGATGTAATGAGGAGTAATCACCAAAATATTATGATGAAAAAACTAAATACCAATGCCCTTTAAGGCACTAAGAAAATTAGAGGGAGAGGGGTGGAAGACGAAGTAAGAAGGCATATTCGTTTGAGTTTTTGTTGGAACGCCTTTCTCTAAGCTCCCTAGTCCGAAGACTATGTGGATCTTTGTGACCGGTTTTATGCATAGGGAACAAATAATAAAAAGAAACTACACATCATCAATTCTTTTTACATAGTTAAAATTATCATCAATGTGATATGATTGCAAAAAATTATAAAAACATTGTCAAATACTGAAAAAAAGTTATAAATATGAACCTTCATATTTATGAGACACCGGACTTTTTCATTTAAAAGCCAGAATGTTAGAGGTAAGAAATAGGTGTAACATGTTATTAATCTCCCATTTTTGAATCCGATCCAAACCGAAAGAAAAAAAGACAAAGAATATAATCAAAACTACACCTACTAACTCGAGTATACATGGAACTGTAAATGATCAGAAATCACTCACATCAAAAGTAAAGTGACAAACAAACCACCTAGTACTACTTAGTATCAAAGAAGCATCGGCCGGTTGCAATTAATAGAAATATGATGTCATTATGTAACTGAATTTAATTGAATTGAAATACCTAATTTGTAACGGAAATTGACACATAAGATTATGGCTTATGTGTCGAACAAAGAAGTAAGCCACATAAATTGTTGAAAAGCTTGTTTTAGTTATAGGTATAGATTGCAGGACACATTAACAAATGGACTCTTATAATATTTTTACAAAATTATGATTTTATGTTTTTATTGTTTCATATTGGGATTACGTTGCAGTGAACTCAAATGAATGCTTAATGACAAGAATGCAAGAGATGTCACTTGACTACCATTTCAAAGTGGAACAAGAAGCCGGTTCCTCAACGTACGCATTCTTTGGCTTCAACGGTAATATATTTTGTACTTACAAATTTCTATAACAATATTGAAGAAGCCATCGAAATGCATGGTTGTGCAACCAATTACTAGTCAAAATTGTATGGAAGTTCAAAGAATCAATAAATTTGTTTAGTTCAGTGATAAAAACTTAAGTGTAACCAAATTGTTATGTTTCTCAAAAATAAAAGGGACTGCTGGAGTTTGGCGAATGGCTGCGCTTGAAGAGGCTGGAGGGTGGAAAGACCGCACGACAGTCGAAGATATGGATTTAGCGGTCCGAGCTAGTCTCAAAGGTTGGAAATTCCTGTATCTTGGTTCATTAAAGGTGAAAAACGAATTGCCAAGTTCATATAAAGCCTATCGTTATCAACAACATCGTTGGTCTTGTGGCCCAGCAAACCTTTTCAAGAAAATGGTTTATGAGATCATAAGAAATGAGGTATATTCATAAGTTTGTTATATATTTCTTTGGTTTTAACACTTTATAAAATTAATAATAGCTTTTACTTTGTTTTCTAGAAAGTGACATTATGGAAGAAACTATATGTGATCTACAGTTTCTTCTTTGTAAGAAAGATCGTAGCTCATATTGTTACATTCGTGTTTTACTGCGTTGTACTTCCTCTTTGTATGATGGTACCCGAAGTTACCATCCCGAAGTGGGGTTTAATTTATATCCCAATCATCATCACCCTTCTAAATGCAGTCGGAACTCCAAGGTTTTTCATTTTTGCATTCAAGATCTTTGATTCCTAGTCATATTACAAAGAACATCATGTTGTTTTGACTAAGCTTTCATTGTGTAGGTCTTTCTATTTGGTGTTGTTTTGGATTCTCTTTGAGAATGTCATGGCCCTCCATCGGACTAAGGGTACCTTCATTGGACTTTCCGAGAGTGAAGGAGTAAATGAATGGGTCGTCACCGAAAAGTTTGGGGATGCATCAAAACCCAAAGGGACAACGAAAAAACTTAAAAGTGCGCGCTTCAAATTTGGTGAAAGGTACTTTCTCCAAATTTATTAAAGAAGAGTAAATTACATAGAATGTTCATGTAGTTTCTACCAAATAACAATAACATGTTTTGTAATTTAAATTTAAAATTTATATTGAATGTCTTTTTTATCAAAACTTATAATGTCGAATGTTTTTTAAGTGGATGACGTTAACACATATCATGTGGAAGGCATAAAAGTTAACAAAATATTAATTCTACGACATCCATGTAAAGGGCAATCTCTGTTATAAGTTTTAATATAAAAAAAATCAGCATAATTTTTAAACTTACAAAAACATTCTATGTAATTTACTCTAAAAAAAAGATTTCTAACATAGAAGTATTATCTATCTGCTGACAGGCTTCTTATGCTAGAGCTTGGAGTTGGTTTATTTCTTTTCATATGTGGTTGCAAAGATTTAGCATTTGGGGAGTATCATTACTACATCTTCCTCTATCTTCAAGCCGCTGCCTTTTTAATAATGGGGTTCGGTTATATTGGCATCCATGTTCCCGCCTCATAGACGCCATTCTCTATTCATCACCTTTTCATCAGCACATTTTGGTCGACATTCGATTTAAACTAATGCCTCTTTCATCATCAGCCACTCCTTAGAACTAGTGTTGACGTCAAACGACTTCATTCTTTTTGCGACTTTAGTTACTTTTTTCTTTTATATTGTTTTATTATAAATTATTAAGTTTTTTTTTGTATATTTCAAATAAATAACATTATAGCTTGGAAACGTCTCATGATTAATAGAAAAAAGAAAATAATTAACGTTTGTTCACCAAATGTTATGAATGAGGTTTTTTAACCCTCTTTTGTCCGACAGTCTTTATTCATATATATATATATAGAGGAGGTTCTTATAAACCAATACTTAAAGTAAAATAAGTAAAAAAATATGAAAAAATAATTTATTATATGTGTAATTTTGTATTATGTTTCTTTATTAAATTATAACAAACTTTAAAAAAGCAAGTTTTGATATGTATCAAAATATATGTCGTTTAGGGGTTGTGCATCAAATTCATTGTTTTTGTGCAGTAAATATTCAAATTTGATGCGCAACGATAAAACTACTCATTTTCTGATGTACAACAAAACTTCAGTTTTTAAAGTTTGAGATATAGTTAAAATGAACGATAATCTAAAATATCTAAAGTTATAAATTATTTTTTGTTTTTTTTTACTTATTTTACCTTAAAGTTTGTTTTACAAGAACCAACCCCTCTCTCTCTCTCTATATATATATATATATATTTTATATGTCAGAAACAAATAATAATTTGAGGTGTTTTTAAGTTAATTATTGGATTTGTTTTTACTTTAATTTTTCGGTACAGGTTCACCGGTTTTGTTTACCCAATGATGTATAATCAGGTCAATATGTAATCCTGAATATTCAAATAGACAATTCTATTCATGTCAATGAAAACCGGAGAGATAACTGATGCACCAACGACTAATGATATTAAATATGAATTATTTCTGAATGAAACATGCCTAAGTTTAATAACCTATTGAAGATCTTAAAATGTTTTCAGATGTCGGGGTTAAAAACGATTATCAACTTGGGAAGACTGGAGAGATAAGATCAAGAATGTAATATATGACCATCAAAGAGAAACAATTATTCAAATTTATATGTGTTTTATTGTTTATTAGTTAAATTAAAGAAAGAACAAGAACATCCACTTCGGATAAGGATCAAACTGTCTCACGATATTCTGTACTCGGCTCACGAACTGCTTTAATTGAATTATTTTGTTACAATACAAGCAGAACTGTTCACGAATCAGACTAAATTTGCTTCTAAAAAAGAACAAAATCGTTTTATTCATTTAAAACAAAGTGAAATAAAACTTTTAGATTTGTTATTTATTTATTATATTCTTAAATATTTGATTATTGTGATTTATTTGAAACCTAATAGAACTAATTTAACTACACGAGTTAGAAGACTATGAAATGCATTATTTGTTTGAGCTATCTAGTTCCCGCTCCCTAAGTGGTAGGCGGCTACATTAATAACATCTCCAGAGCTAGTTGTTTTTGCAGGACGGGAAGACTGATTAGACATGCATTGTTCACCCATCTTACAAAATTTTGACCAAAAAACACAAACATAATTATTTATCATTCTCTTTTCTCAAAACATTGATTTCATTTATGAAAAAAGAGTTTAGGTTTTCTTGGTCTTTCAAAAGTACGCAATCCTCTTTTAATTCTCTCATTAAGGCTGACCTTCAAAACATCCATGTTTCCCTCAAATATCACACAAATAGATTTCCACAAAATTTTAACCGATTTGACAAAGTTCTTTGGCAATGCACTAATGATAATATATCTTAATTAGTTCGACATCAAGACCAACTAATTTTTCCCCTTTCTATCAATTGCTCAACAAGTTTGGAGAAAAACGATAGTATGGAAGGTACATTATTATCATTCATGATGTAAGTGATAAAGGAGTCCAAGGTCAATGCTTAATGATGGTATGAGAAACATTAGCTTCTTCAAAAATCTAAAAGAATTAAGAGTTTCATTGAACTATGAAACTTTACACTTGAGCATATGGGATTGGGAGGTATAGAGGCTAGTGCCCTTACGACTATCAATCATTGCAGAACCATTTATTCTGTTTCATTGTATGTTACAATACTAACTCTTGGTCCTGAATTGAATGAAGTGGACATTATGTTGGTTGTCTTCATTGGACCTCGATTTGGACCCAAACACTAAAAAGATGCGGAATCTCTTTCTAGTGACTATATTATGGTGAAACACACAAAGAAACCGAATAACTGATATTATTAAGCTTACGTAATGTTATAAATACGAATAATATCAAATACAAACGATTACAAAGACTTTAGACCGTTCGAATCGCTGTTACGCAAGTACTTTCTCTCTCTAGCGCAACAAAAATTTCTGTGACAATCCGTCTTTTTGAAGTATTTTTCATTACCGTTATTTATTCTTTTATTCGCAATTATTTGGACCCTTGTATTTCGCTTTTTTTTACTCACGTTTTATGCATTTGAGTCGGGTTTATGTGTTTTAATTACTTTGTCTCTCGAGACGGAAGCTTTAGAATCGTCTAAGTGCCTAATAGTTAGTATTCTCGTGTTATTAAAGTAGTGGGTTTACGCCATGAAAGTCGGTTAAGAAAATCATATTTCGAAATTTCATTACAAAGTTAGTCCTCTAACTTATTCTATTACAAAGTTAGTCCTTTAACGGAGAACTAACGGAATCTGTTACAAATCTGGTCCTTTAACGAAAAGATAACGGAATTGACCACAAGGGGCCACGGTGCGCAGCACCCCTCCCTTGGTGCGCAACACCACCCCCATTTTTGACTAAATTCCAATTCGACTTTTTGAGTCAAATTCTTGAGATTCCAAACTTCCTTTACACGTGATTCTGGCTGTAACTTGCCCCATTTGGGTTTGACAAGTAAGTTTGTGAATCTAGAGGTGGTTTGTGTTCTCCATGTTACAAAAACTTCAACTTTACATCTAAACATACTATCACTTTTTCTCATATTCTCACTTCATTCAAACTCACCTTTTTCTCTCAACAATTCCAGAGAAATAAGAGTTCATAACATCACATTTGAGGTGAGAATCCAAGGGGGAAAGTTAGAGAAATCATCTCTTGTTAACACTCTTCAATTCCACACATTTCGGTAAGTAAATTCTTAAGATTTTTCTTCATTTTCTTCTCTTTCCTTCCATTTGACTTGGAGTTTCTAATTCATAATCTTATTTCCTTTGTCTTACCAAGTTTTACTTCCGGTGACATCCATGAAGATGGAGGGTTTCGGTGAATCTCTTTGAAGAAACGTTAATTCGGTTTTGGGTATGTAAACTCTCCGAACTCTCTCTAATTCTTTCTCCATTTGGACACTTCTAACACCATTTTATTCATGTGTGAAATGGAAGCTCCCTTACCCTCACTCTTTGTCTTGAAAAATTGGATACCATCTCGGAGGAAGAATTTCACTTTTAGTTTCGGTAAGAAACTTCTCCGAAAGTCCTTATTTTCTTTCTTTTGGGACTTTTACTAACCGGTGGACTTTTGTATTTTTGGAGTTGACTACCTTCTCACCACCACCATCAAGTCTCTCTCCGAAATCCTTGCAAGTCTTTTATATCTACACGTCTTGCGGGTGAAATCGGTAAAATCATTACAAACTCTTAACTATTTCATTTCGTTTTGTCTATTTCGGTTAAGCCTTGTAAAATCGGCTAGGTTAACATATTAGACCAACACATAACATTCTTGAAGTTGTGGACTTAAAACATGAAATATGTAAAAATGTGATATAACCCGAAAATAACGTAGTTACTATATTAGTATGTAAAAACTACACACATACATATATATAACACCTTGTAAATGTTATTTGAACCTAATTTAACTTTCGGACAGTTTACCTTTTTACCATAAAACGTCAAACGAATCAGTTTTCGACGAAAACGTAAATTTTATAAATTTGGAAATGGCCCAGTGCTTAGCACCAAACCCTTGGTGCGCAGCACCGGGGGTCTGTTCCTCAAAATTCAGTTTTTTTGTTAAATATTCATCAAAGGCTCTTAGCATATTTCACACTCTTAATCAACTTTAAACGTATATATAAGTAATCTATTATGTATAAATGTATTATATAACGTCAAAATAACGTCTTTGGACTCAAAGACACTACCGTAATCTTTATCAAATTTAATTAAAACAAACGTCTTACATACTTTTTACGTCAAAATCATTTAAAACCGTTCTAAAACTTTTTACTATATTATTTTGAAATAAAAGTCTTTTTACTCTTAAAGTGTCAAAGTTGATTTCCATTCTATAAAAATCGTTGACTTTGACTTTTTCTTCAAAAATCGTTGACTTTGACTTTTTCTTCAAAATCGTAGACTTTTGACTAATCTAAATCAACATCCCTAATTATGACTTTTCCTTCCAATTGTTGACTTTGACTTTGACCAAGTCAACATCTTTGACTTTGACCAAGTCAACATCTTTGACTTTGACCAAGTCAACATTTTGACGTTGACTTTGGTCGATCTCAATAAACTTTGGTAACAGTATTCCTTTCAACTGATATTCCTGGTAGTCATTCTTTGGGGGCTCGGAATGTTATTCCCCTTCTAATAGTCTTTATGACGTGAAATTATCGATATTTTCCTACCGTCCCTATCGACGCGGAACATCGTCACCTGGATCCGTCATCACGACACGACTTGGAGATCGTTGGAATACTTTAATAAACCTTAAATAATAAACTTAACCGACAAGGCTAAACCGTACTATGTTGTTGAGATACTTAGACTATGTTATGTTGATTAGGGCACTTAGGCGGCGGAGTTCTAGCTCCTTATTGATTATATACCCGATACCTTGCCGAGCTTATTTTGTGAGTTATTCGTAGCCCTATTCTTTTACTATTTTTGGGCTGGAAAGCGTATTTTAAATTGTCAAATGTATGTATATCTTGTTTACCTAGTGGATTAGTATCACCTCAGATTAGATGGTTCTTAGGCTTGGGTAAACCCCCTTATACACTTGTTAGCTTTTGCCCACGGTTGCATATATATAGATCTATATGGGTTTGACCCACCCTCATTGCTCGATAGGCCGTACCTATGAGTGGATGTTATGGCCGTATGTTGTTGCCTTTGGTTTGCCACCACCTTAGGTTAGGGGATACAGTCTGGTCAGGTTCAGTGTATGCTTAATCTAGGTATTTATACTCGCACTTTGGTTATAAATCAAGATATGCTATATTGAGACTTGTCATGTTTACTAAATCTTTTATTGGGTCAACTTTTACTTAAATATTGCGAATAATTCACCAACATGTGTTGATGTCGTTTTTAACGCTTTTTCAGGAGTTTGAGGATTTGTTTGATCATACAATACTTATTTTGGGATCATTTATTCTATGTATTTTGGAATTCATTATGTTGATGTAATTCCTTTATGATCCACTTTATGACATTGATTTGTATTTGTATTTGTATTTGACGATTGGTTCACATTTGACTTTGTATTGTATTTGTTAAACCTTTGGCATGATTAATATATTCCGATGTTTTGTTTATTGGTTGTAAATGTTGTAATCCTTGACTCTTGATATCTTTAACTGGAACACTCCGTGTTTCCGCTTTAAGCGGGGTACTCTTCGTGAAGAAGAAGGATGGATCTATGAGGTTGTGTATCGACTACAGGGAGCTGAATAAGCTGACAGTGAAGAACCGGTATCCCTTGCCACGTATAGATGACTTATTCGACCAGCTTCAGGGTTCATGTTTCTTTTCGAAGATTGATTTACAATCCGGATATCATCAGTTGAGAGTGCAGGAGGAGGACATTCCGAAGACCGCCTTCAGGACGCGATATGACCACTTCGAGTTTTTGGTTATGCCTTTCGGTCTCACGAATGCGCCTGCAGCTTTCATAGATATGATGAACCGTATATGTCGTCCTTACCTCGACAAGTCGTGATCGTTTTCATCGACGGCATTTTGATATATTCTCGTAGCCGGGAAGAGCACGAGGAGCATTTGAGACTAGTTGGAGTTGCTTAGTCAGGAGCAGCTTTACGCAAGATTCTCGAAATGCGAGTTTTGGTTATCTGCGGTTCAGTTTCTTGGCCACGTGGTTAGCAAGAAGAGTATTCACGTTGATCCTGCCAAGATTGAAGCCGTCAACGATTTTGGTCGCTCGAAGACACCCACCGAGATCCGGTCATTCTTGGGTCTG